>ML791620.1:1013949-1033703 GCA_009831015.1 Picea engelmannii
GTCCTAGTTGTCCCCAAACCCCTATACATATCTATTCATAAAGATGTTTGGTATACAATAAATGTTATATTTGTTGCATTAAGAGAGTGCACACGCTCTTGTTACTTGAAAGCCATGAGGTTGTGTGTTCATCCCTTCCTAGCAGGAACGTGTGCACATTCCTAGAACATGCACACACTTTAGTACGCATGCATTATAGTAACGCACATGCATTCCAGTTGGCAAGTTTCATGTGCTTACCACATTCCTCAATATATTATGTCTCAAAAACGTAAACAAGCCTGAAATCTGCATGCAAAAATAGTAGGAATGAACAAGTTTTTGTTCTTTTTGTCTCGTTGTTTAATTCACAGACAAATTTGTGCTATTGCAAGACAATTATGGGAAGAATTGGAAGACAAATATGTCGAAGTGGAATTGGAATTGTTGTTTCTGTCTTCTTGTGTAATACCAAGACAAATTTGTCAAATTGGATTCTTAGTTGTGTCTTCTTGTGTAATACCAAGTCAAATTTATACAACTAGAATTGTTAGTTGTCTTCTTGTGTAATAGCAAGACAAATTTTTCCAATTGGAATTGTTAGTTGTGTCTTCTTGTGTAATACCAAGAAAACATTCTCCAATTGAAATTGTTAGTTGTGACTTCTTGTGTAATACCAAGACAAATTTGTCAAATTTGAATTGGAATTGTTAGTTGTGTATTCTGTTAGATTTTGGTAGCTCGATGGTACTTCTGCATTTATTTTTCCTAGGGAGGAGTCTGAGATCATGTCTCTCTCTAGTGAATTTAAAAAGTGTATTTATAAAGTGATTTTATAATTTCAAGTTGAGCCTTTTAATATTTAATGGGTAAAATGACTTTATGGATTTTGGGTCACTTACGTGATTTAAGTGATCTCAACGGATGATTAAGTCATGACCGTTGATATCATGAGGGATAGACATAATTTTGACCATCTATCTCATTGGAATACCAAGGGTTAGGGTAGTTACTCATTAATGAGTAATAAAAGGAGCACTAGAAGAGAGGTGGGGTGCATATTTTGAGGAGAGCCTGAGTGGAAGTTGAAGAGGCATGATTTCCAAGAGAGAGCTTCTGTTGAGGAAAAGAATAATAGAAAAGGAGGATTGGAACACATCCCAAGGAGGGGATTGGCATGCATCCCAATGAGATTTTAGAATTACAAATAAATAAGTATCGTACAATAGCTGAAGGTGTACCGTACACCATTTATTGTTGGTCATACAACTGGGTTAAGGCACAAAAATTGAGGCAACCTTATTGTTGATGTTTGAAACAATGTTCAAGGTGTTTTGCTAATTGAAAGACCAAACAGCTCAATACTTTACTGTATAATCATTTTTTGGCATGAAAATCGAGCTTGTTTGATGGTTTTTTTGTTGTATCAGTTGTTACAGTTGCATGAAAAACGAGACAACAAATCTTGGCACAGAAACCGAGGTGGTGTTGGGCTTATTTGGTGATATAAATGTTGTGTATTTAATGATGGTCTAAATTGTTGTTGTAAGCTTAGAATTTTCCTTAAGCTCAATAAGAAGAAATCTGTTTGACTCGTTTTCCCCTTGTGGGTTTTTCTAGGGGTATTGCCCATAAATTTCTTGTGTCAAATTTGATGATTTTGTTTATTGTTCATTATTGTTTCTGCTGCTATATTTTTCATATTTCTTAGTCACTTGTATTTCTTCTCATGGTTGCAGTAAAATGCACGTGGTTCCATTTATTTATTAGTGAATAACTATTGGAGGTTGAAATATATTATTCACAAAGTGTTTGACATTAGTTTTATACATGGTATCAGAGTGAGAGATTTGAGGTTCAACAAACAAGATATTTGTCACTTGATTTGGGTGAGTGGAGAGGGGTTTTTCCTGGAAGAAAGAAGGGGAAGATTTGAGCTTCATTTGAGAAGTTCATGGTTAATGTATTGAGATTCAAATATAGGTTGAATGGGGAAGTGAACTATAGTCCTTGGAAGGGCATAATATTTTTGTTGCTAGAGGAAGCTGAGTTATGGGACATTGTGAACAACACACAAATGAATCTCATGACTATTCCTACAAATGCAACGTTTTTGATAGAGTTCAAGAAGAAGAACATGATGGCCAAGAGGATGGTTCTTGATGCAATCAAGGACCATGTTATTCCCCATGTTTTAGGAAAAACAAATTCCTTTGAGATGTGGGCATCTTTGACCAAGATTTACCAAAGTGGGTCAATGAGAATTAGAACGTGGTATTGAGAGAGAAGCTAAGAAACATAAAGATGATCGAGAATGAAAAGGTGTCCTCATATCTCACTAAAATCACTCAATTTCATGAAGAACTCGGTGAATTTAGAGAGTTTATATTAGATGGATAAATGATTAGGACTGCTCTGAATGGTTTTTAGAGAAGTGGAACACCTTTGTTAAAGGTGTTGTCTCTAGGGAGAATAGTCCCAAATCAGAGAGATTGTGGGATGACTTCATACAAAAAGAGACTCATGAGGAGGATCTTTGTATATTACAATCAAAGGGTGAGGATAATGAGGAGAATGTATCCCTCTTAGAAAAGAAGAAGGACAAGAAAGTTGTAAGAGGGGAGAATTCCTCTCATGGAGGGAAGAAGGACATGAGAAAGGTGATATGATTTACATGTCATGATTTGGGGCATTATGCAAGACAATGTCTAAACAATAAGAGAAGTAAGAAGGATGTCAATTCAGTAACGTCAACAAAATTGAAGGAGTTCATGGAAAAGTTTGATAAAGAGTTTTCCTTTACGGCTTGTCTTGCAGGCATTAGTTTCCTAGGATGTACAAGCACTCTTGCATGGTTCTTGGATAGTGGGTATTATCGGCATATGACGAGGATGAGTTATTTATTCCTCTTTGTTTCATATATTAGCTCAGATATCTATCTAGGGTGTGGGTTTAGCACCGTACATGTTCTAGCTATGAAGGGAGTTGGAAGTCTTAAATTCCAACTGGAGTCAAGAGGGTATTTGGAGTTGGCCAAGGTATTATATGTTCTCTAACTCTCGGTGAACTTTCTATCGGTATTGTATTTTGATATAGAAGGATGTGGAATTGTGTTCTCTCAAGGAATGATGTACCTATATCCAAAGGAAATCTCTTCTGACCCAAGTGTGTTTCTTGGTTTCTGGTCAGAGAGATTGTACAAAGTGCTTGGTCAACTTATAGTTGGATCCAGTGGGTGGATGGAGCCTGAGATTAACATTGGTGAGGCGTTAGATAGAGTACCATGGATAGATAGGTCTATTTATCATAATTCAATGTGGGTAGCTGGAGATTATTCAAGTTCAGAGGGAGAAGAGGCTTCTAGTGCAGTGGAAGAGGCTACAACAATGGAGGACGTGATGGGGATGGAGCCAGATCCAAGTGGAGGCTCTAGAAGTACCTCCCTCATTAAGAGAGAGTTTTATATTTTGGTATCTCGAAGGTACTTCTATATTTATTATGCCTAGGTAGGAGTATGATCAAGTGTGTCTCTCTAGTGACTTTATAAAGTGTAGTGATCGCAACGCATCTCCTCCACCACCCGCAGGTCGGAAGATCCATGTGCACACATAAGATATTCTCTCTTTTCTCGACCCGAAGAGCACCAAGGTTCTCCTATTTCCCTATCGGGAAATGTGCACCCACAGATCTCTTTGTGCGATCCTCCCTCTCTTTACTTGTCAGGGAATCAGAATTTGTGACTTCGTGAGTTCAACGGTCGAGCGCTATACTCTCGGATCCCCGAGACTCGATGCAAGTCAACATTGAGCTCCTTCTATCGAAACTTTCCTTATCGCGATTTTGCTACTCGCGATATCGAACCATTCATTTTACCGACTTCCGAACCCCGATGCGCTGAAACTCCGATGCGCTCGTGGGTTGAATTTCAATGGTCCCGCCACCTCGTCGGGATTTCGGACTTCGCGGGATTGCGAATATTGATGTCAATGGTTTTGGGACTTTACTTTCCTCGAACTCCGATACGGTGTGCCACCTGTCCTCCACTCACCGATTTCGCTATGGCCCACACACTGTCCTTTGACTGTCGGGATATCGCGTATCGTGATATCGCGATTCCTAATGCAATATTTTGGAGCTTCAACTCACAAAACCCCGATACACGATTTCACGTGTAAATCTGACGGCCGTTGTGGCTCGGATTAATGACCCTGCCCTCTTGAGCTTCGAACCTCTTCCACACTTACATTGTAACCTCCTTGCACCTCTGCGAGATCCAATGGCTCACGGTGATTCATGAATTCTCCCTGGGCAATTCCGACCGTTCGTTCCTTCCTCCACGAAGACTTGTTCACCTGCATGCAGACTTGCAATGCCTTCTTGAATACTTCAATCACAACTTCTCTGTGCAATCCTTCGATGAATTCAAGGACCTATCCTTCCTAAGCTTTTCCCATGACTCCAAGTCCTCAGAAGAAACCACTTGCTTGCACTCCTTGCGGAAAATCTTCAACCTCAATCCAGCGTTGAAGTCCTTCTACTCTGTGCACACCTGCAGCAACAGTCTCTCAACAATTCACTCAGGTTCACAACCCTAAAGCTTCACTTGGCCTATGCGCTCCTTGCATGGCTCCTGTACCCAACTGCACTTCTAGGATGAATGAGAACAAAAGTTATCTCTCCCTGAACCCTCTGTCAACGCACTCCTTGCGGACAATTCGACTGTACTCCTTGCAGGAATCTCTGGCTCAAATAGAGAAACAATTGAAACTCATTTCGTCTCCCTCTCAGACTTCAATTCAACCATGAAATCACATACACAGCATATAAAAGAAAATGTATAGCAGGAAGCAAACATTCATGAGCATATCAACATCAAATACACAGAGAACAACACAAACCATGAATTTGAATCAGAACTCTTCTATTAATTCAAATGTCTATACATGGGTGTCTTACACACCTCTCTACTTCTTCTCGCTCCAAAATGCTTCTGAATAATGTTACAATGCACAATGAGGGTGTCTATATCCGTTTTCCCTCCTGCTTTCTAAAACTGTCTAATCTATGAATTAAATCCTATCTACCTGCATTAACTATATTAAATGTCGGTTACCTACTAAAGGAAGAGAGCTATCCGCTCAAGGTCCATTTACAATATACAAAGTGCGCTTCATTAAATTTTCACATTAATGTTCACGCAACAGTTCCAAGGTGTTTTCAAAATTTGTGCTGGCTTGTCTAGCTGTCCTCCGCTTCCGCGCTGGCTCGCTTGACGTGTTGGCGATGCTCCTACATCATACTCCCTCACTTGAAAATTTTCATGGGCCCCTGTCCATGAGATCCTGCACGGTCTGTCCATGCTTCTGTATCCCCACTTCATTCTCCCATCTAGCATCTTCAACTGGATGATTCTTCCACTTGACCAGATACTCGAAGTATTGCTTTCGCTTGGTCTTCTTGCTCACTCTCTTATCGAGTATGCACTCCATATGTGGCTTCTCTGCAACTGGCATTTGTTCCATCCAATGGATCACTGGCTCCTCTGTTCCAGTCTCTTCTTCCCCAGTCTTGTATGGGTATAAATATATGACATTGAATATCAGAGATATTCCGATCCCATCTGGTAACTCGATCTCATAAGAATTTTCCCCAAATTTTCTCAAGACCTTACATGGCCCAATTTTCCTCATCTTTAACTTTTTGTATGTTCCCCTCGGGAACCTTTCTTTCCTTAAATGTGCCAAAACTAGATCACCAACATCGAACTGAAGTTGTCTCTTCCGCTGATCGGCCCTGCACTTATATTTCTGGCTTGATTCCAGCAACCGCTCCTTCACCCTGCTGTGAATTTCTTTCATCGCTTCAATGAATTCTTCTGCACTAGCGCTGCTAGTAGCCATCTGTTCCGAATCCCTTAGTTTAGAAACTCCTCTCGGCTGCATCCCATAGACAACCTGAAATGGAATTTTTCCTATACTCTGATTCACTGAGTCGTTTTATGCAAACTCTTCCTGGGGTAATATGTGATCCCAACTGCTGTGGTGCTCTGCCACCAAGCTTCTCAGCAAGTCTCCCAGACTTCTGTTGACCACTTCTATTTTTCCATCCGTCTGATGATGATAAGCCGAACTAAACATCAAATTAGTCCCCAACTTCTTCCATAAGGTCCTCCAAAAATGCCTTATGAATTTAGTGTCTCTGTCCAAAACTATACTTCTCGGCAAACCATGAAGTCGAACGGCCTCCTTAAAAAGCAGGTTCGCGATGTGAGTCGCATCACTGGTTTTCTGGCATGGGATAAAATGTGCCATCTTGGAAAACCTATCCACTACCAAAAAGACTGAATCAGATCCTCTTTGCATCCTTGGCAATCCCAATATGAAATCCATGCTGATCGCATCCCATGGCCTCTCTGGTATGGGCAATGGCTAATAAAACCCTGCATTCTACTTCCTCCCCTTCGAATGATGGCAAATTCTTCATCTGTCTACAAATCTCTTGACATCTGCTCGCATTCCCGGCCAAAAGTATGATTCTCTCAGCTTCGCGAATGTCTTATCATGGCCAAAATGCCCTGCTAATCCTCCACTGTGATTCTCCTTTAACAAGTTCTCCCTCATGGAGCATTTCAGAATACACAGCTGATTGTTTCTGAACAACAATCCTTCCTGGATCATGTAGTCCATCCATTGGATTCTATCTCTAAGAACTGGGTTCTCAGTTGCTTCATACGCTTCTGCAAAATCTGCATCACCTATGTACATGTCCCTGAGATCATCAAAACCCAACGTTTTGACTTGGAACTCCTGCAACAACAAACACTTCCTGCTCAAAGCATCAGCCACTTTGTTAGCAGTACCCAAAATGTGTTTAATCACCAATGTGAAATTATGCATATACTCTACCCACTTAACATGCCTCTGATTCAACTTCTCCTGTTGAGTCACAAACTATAATGCGTGGTTATCACTATATAAAACAAATTCTTTTGGGATCAAGTAATGCTTCCACTTCTTCAATGCCTGGATGATGGCATAAAATTCCTTGTTGTATGTGGAGTATTTCACCTTTTCCTCATTCATCTTCTCACTGAAATATGCAATCGGCCTGTCTTCTTGACTCAAGACTGCCTCGATTTCAAATCTGCTTGCATCGCATTTCACCTGGAATGTTTTTAGGAAATCCAGTAACACCAACACTGGTTGTTCCGTGATCTTTCGTTTCAATAGATTGAAACTATTTTCAGCCTCAACCATCCAATGAAAAGACTTATGCCGATTCTTCACTGTATCCATCATCGCTGCGCTGATTCCACTGAAATTCTTGATGAATTTTCGGTAGAAACTAGCCAAACCATGAAAACTTCTCACCTCGAATACATTCCTCGGTGATGGACAATTTTTAATTACCTCCACCTTATCTAGATCCATCTTCAACTCTTTATCCAAAATAACAAACCCCAAGTAAATGAGCTCTGTCTTCATGAATGAGGACTTCTTCATATTTATCAACAACTTATCCTATTGTAGCTTCTGCATCACTGTAGCCAAATGCTTCAAGTGTTCTGCCACTGATTTACTGTAAATTAGTATGTCATCCAAATACACAATGATGAACTCCCTGATGAACTCCCTTAGGACTTCATTCATTAACCTCATAAAGGTACTTGGTACATTTGTTAATCCAAACGACATAACAAGCCATTCATACAGTCCTTCATTGGTTTTGAAGGATTTCTTCCATTCATTGCCTTCTCTCATGCGAATCTGGTGATATCCGCTTTTCAAATCAATCTTTGAAAAGTATTTTGCTCCGCTCAAGCAATCCATCAGATCATCCATTCTTGGTAATGGAAACCTATACCTGATGGTTATCTTATTAATCTCCCTTGAGTCAGTACACATCCTCCAGACTCCATTTTTCTTCAGACTGAGTAGTGTTGGAACAACACACGGACTCAAGATTTCCCTGACCAATCCCTTGTCCAATAGCTCCTAGACCTGCCTTTTAACCTCTTCATTTTCTTGCGGCGTCAACCTGTACAGGGATTTATTTGGAAAACTGGCCCCTGGTATGAGATCAATATGGTTACTCACACTCCTCATCGGTGGCAACGAATGAGGTAATTCATCCACTATGATGTCAGCGAACTCTTCCAGCAGTTCCTGAACCTCATCTGGTAAATCATCCACTCTTGTACTAGTCAGAACAATCCTCGGTTTCCTGACCACAAAGAATTGTGGATCTTCTTTCTTCTTCACCTCTGTAAGAATTTCCTTCCCACTAATGAGAAGTACTATGTTGTTTACTTCCAACTTCACCTTCTTATCCTTTATCAGAAGCAACATATGGGTTCTCCCATTCTTCTCTAGGGTGCATGTGTTCATTCTCCCGTCATGAATCACATTTCTGTCATATTTCCATGGTCTACCCAATAATAGATGACATACATCCATAGGAATGACATCACATAAGATCTTATCATGATATACTCCTATCTTGAATTCAACCAAGCATTGTTTAGTGACAGTTACCTGGTGTCCTTTTTGTAGCCATGAAACTTTGTATGGCCTTGGATGATCAGTTGTCTCCAGCTCCAGCTTCTCTACCATCTCGGTTGAAACGAGACTATCTGTGCTACCACTGTCTACAATGACCTTGCATACCCTATCCTTGGTCTTGCAAGCTGTTCTGAAAAGTCTGGTCCTTGGGACTGAACTTTCCACCTCTTTCTCAGGTGTTAAGAGAAATTTCTGCATCATAAGCGATCTTTCGCCTTCTGCATCTTCTGCCTCAACATCCCGCCTCTGCGCCTCGGTGATGTGAGCTTCTCCCATGTCCTTCTTTTTCTTCGGACACTCATAAGACTTGTGCCCATTCTTTCCACATGTGAAACATGTGATTACTCCACCTCTTCCTCTTCCTCTACCTCTAGTACGAGGAAAAGTGTTGTTGTCAGCATATCCTCCGCTCTGCTCTGTATTCTTCCCTCTCTATTCAATGTATGGCCCTCTCTGTGAGGTTCCACCTCTCTCAGTATGAGGTTGAGGTTTCTTCCATTCCTCCTTGGGCTTTTGATATTTGTCCTGGGCAACTGAATTGCCTCTGGGATGACTTCTGCCTCGGACCCTCTAACTTTGTTTTTGGATCAGCTTCTCTTCATCTTTCAGAGCCATATAATAAGCATCCTCCACCGTTTTCATGGTTACCATGCTCATCTCATCCTGGATATCATATCTCAGGCCATTCATGTATCTGGCAACTTTTTCATCATCGCTCTCCCGATGACCTGCCCTGATGTTTAGTCGATAGAATTCCTCAGTGTATTCTTTCACTGTCATTAGCTTTTGTCTCAAGTTCTGCATCCTCTTGAACAGAGTAATTTGATAATATCTAGGGATGAATTTCGCCTTCATCTTTGTGATCATCCTGTCCCATCTCTTGATCTTCTACTTTCCCTTGCAACATCTATCATCTTGTAGCTCATCCCACCATAATTCTGCATGTCCCTTCAAGAGTGTGACAACATGCCTGACCTTCTTGTCCTCTTCAACCTCTTCATAGTCGAAGTAGGTTTCCAGATCTCTAATCCAATATAGAAGCTCCTCTGCATCCAAGTTTCCCTCGTAAACTAGAATGTCCATCTTTACTCTTGCACCCATCTTGGAAATAGCTTTGATCAAACTTCCATTTGATGCATCTTCGGCTGCAACTTCCTCTTCATGTTCAGCCTCAATCTCACTATCAGAATCACTCAGATCCCCTGCACTAGCTGTGCATATTTGCGCTGTCTCCATGTCCTCGAGTCTTTCTCGGAGATCACACATTTGTCTCTCCATTTCTGGATTGGTTACTTGCCTGCCTCTTCTCCTCTGCACTTCCCTATCCTCTGGATCTTTCTCTCCTTGGTGGCATGGTGAATTTCCTTCTTCTCTGCTACATAAAGAAAATAAATTTTCTTTCTGTGCTCTGATACCACTTGATCACAACATGTCTCCTCCACCACCCGCAGGTTGGAAGATCCACGCACGCACACGGGATCTTCTCTCTTTTCTCGGCCTGAAGAGAACCAAGGTTCTCCTATTTCCATATCGGAAAATCTGCACCCACAGACCTCTTTGTGCGATCCCCCCTCTCTTTACTTGAGGAGAATTGGAACTCATGACTTCGCGAGTTCAACGGTTGAGCACTATACTCTCGGATCCCCGAGACCCGATGCAAGTCAACGCTGAGCTTCTTCTGTCGGAACTTTCCTTATCACGATTTCACTACTCGCGATATCGAACCATTCATTTTACCGACTTTTGAACCCTGATGTGCCAAAACTCCGATGCGCTCGCGGGTTGACTTTCAACGGTCCCTTCACCTCGTTGGGATTTCGGACTTCGCAGGATCGCGAATCCTGATGTCAATGGTTTCGGGACTTTACCTTCCTTGAACTTCGATACGGTGTGCCACCTGTCCTCCACTCGCCGATTTTGTTGTGGCCCACACACTGTCCTTTGACTGTCGGGATATCGCATATCGCGATATCGTGATTCCTGATGCAATATTTTGGAGCTTCGACTCATGAAACTCCAATACACAATTTCATGTGTAAATCCGACGACCCTTGTCGCTCGGATCAATGACTCTGCCATCCTGAGATTCAAACCTCTTCGACACTTACACTGTAACCTCCCTGCACCTCCGCAAGATCCAACGACTCACGGTGATTCGCGAATTCTCCTTGGTCAATTCCGACCGTCTGTTCCTTCCTCCACGAAGACTTGTTCACCTGCGCGCAAACTTGCAACGCCTTCTTGAATACTTCAAGAACAACTTATCTGTGCAATCCTTCGACGAATTTAAGGACCTATCCTTCCTGATATTTTCCCACGACTCCAAGTCCTCAGAAGAAACCACTTGCTCGCACTCCTTGCGGTAAATCTTCAACCTCAATCCAGCGTTGAAGTCCTTCGACTCTACGCACACCTACAACAGAAGTCTCTCAATAATTCACTCAGGTTTGCAACCCTAAAGGTTCACTTGGCCTGCACGCTCCTTGCACAGCTCCTGTGCCCAACTGCACTTCTAGGATGAATGAGAAAAAAATTTATCTGTCCCTGAACCCTCTGTCGATGCACTCCTTGCGGACAATTCGACTGCACTGCTTGCAGGAATCTCTGGCTCAAATAGAGAAACAATTGAAAATCATTTCATCTCCTTCTCAGACTTCAATTCTACCATGAAATCACATAAACAACATATAAAAGCAAATGTATAACAGGAAGCAAACATTCATGAGCATATCAACATCAAATACACAGAGAACAACACAAACCATGAATTTGAATCAGAACTCTTCTATTAATTCAAATGTCTATACATGGGTGTCTTACACATCTCTCTGCTTCTTCTTGCTCCAAAATGCTTCTGAATAATGTTACAATGCACAATGAGGGTGTCTATATCCGTTTTCCCTCCTGCTTTCTAAAACTGTCTAATCTATGAATTAAATCCTATCTACCTACATTAACTATATTAAATGCCAGTTACCTACTAAAGGACGAGAGCTATCCGCTCAAGGTCCATTTACAATATACAAAGTGCGCTTCATTAAATTTTCACATTAATGTTCGCGCAACAGTTCCAAGGTGTTTTCAAAATTTGTGCTGGCTTGTCCAGCTGTCCTCCACTTCTGCGCTGGCTCGCTTGACATGTTGACGATGCTCCTGCATCATGTAGTGTTAAATTTGTTTGGATAAAAGAGTATTTATCTGATTTTGTGCCAAGTGAATCCAAAGTACGTGTCTCTTGATTTCTTCCAACCGAAGAAATTATCTCACTCACCTTTCGACCGAAAATTAATTGTTTCGACCGAAAATCTAGAAAACCATTTATTTATTACAGATTATGTTAGAATTATTTATTTCAGATGAAAAAACTTTCTTTTAGTTGAAATATTATTTCAGCCAAAAATCAACAAATGGGATTGTTTGCAGGAACCCGAGAATTCCCTCTAGCTTACTTGAATTTTGGAGGTTGCGGACTCCTGCAAATACTCATAATTTAGTTTCGAAATTGATACCAAGATTTGCAAAATTTAATCTACTTTCAATGGATATAATTTGTTTTCATTTTCATTATTTTTATCTAATTTTATTTAATCTTTTAAAAAAATAACTCCATAATATTTTCAGGTGACATTATTGTAAAATTTAAGACCCCAACCCCGTTTCAGTCTTGCTGATTTTTCAGCCAATGTTTAATGCCCAAACCCAGTTTTTATATCAGCAAATGAAACTCATCAGAAAAATAATTTCAGAATTGAAACATGAGGATTCTGAACATCGTTTATAAGGCATAAATAAAATATCAGCACCATATAAAACTCAAAAAATTATTGACACATATATTTTTGGTCTAACATCGACCATGGAAAAACCTGCAAGGGGAAAACGAGTGAGAGAGGTATTTTTATTATTTATGGGCTTCTGAGAAATTCTTTTACAACATATTCATCTCCATAAATTTTAAAAACTTATCTGTACAGTCCTATAGCTTGCTCCTTGATTTATGAACCAGAAATCCATACCATTGTACGACTATCACAACATTAAATGTTGTATGGACTGTCCTCATTTTGAGTGGAAAATCTCTGCTGCAACTGCACGAAAACCCCAGGTATGCAAATGTCTTGAAAAATGTGCCTAACACCTTGAAAAACGTTCCCAAAATTTATGGCAGTACAACCCTCATTTGATGTGCAGGTCCATACGGACTGTATGGAATTTCCTCACTCAAAAAATCATGCCTATCATTCTTCTCAATTTTTGTGCCTAAAATAGTTGTACGAAAGCCTTGGAATGCATGACAATATTTCTAGAAATTTGTGTTGTTGTTCTCCTCGAAAACTATGCACAATAAATGTTGTACGACCCCTCTAATCCATATTGTACAGACTATTCTTTATTTTTGTTTCCTGCCTCGTAATCCATGCCTGCTAGTTTCCTTGGGATGCATGCCTCTTCTGCAAATGGTGCCTCTTCTCAAAATCTCAACCTCTCTCCTCTTTCTCTCCAAAAATGAATGAACAACCCAACAAAAGGTGCTCCTCTCAACCATAATTGACCTCATGAGGTAGGTGAGGAGTTTCTTAATCCAATGGTTGAGATTGGATTAGAAGAGTGGTTGAGATTGAGTGTCTCTTCACTCACCCTCACTAAAGTCATAAAGTCACCTTTTAATTTTCATCTCACCCCTTAGGCACCTAGGGATGAGAAACACTTTCCTAGGTACTTTATTTTAATTAAAAAATTTAACACTCACTCTTACCGAGGAAAGTGTTACTCACCACTCTCACCACTCCAATGTCCCTGAAAAATACAAACTTGCCTCTGCTCAATTCCTTGGTGAATATGCAACCTACTCCTTTGTGGATATGTATTGTAGCTCCACATCTCCTCTCTGAACATAGTCACGAATGAAGTGATAACGAATCTTGAAATGCTTAGACTGGTCACAAAAAACCTGATTCTTTGAGAGTTTAATGAAACTCTGATTATCATAGTAAATCACAGTGGGCCTCAACTGCACACTGAACAATCCCACCAACATATTGTGAACCCAAAGGGCCTCACAACTGGCCTGATTGGTTGTCATATACTCAGCCTTTACAGAAGTCAAAGCCACTAAATTTTTTATCCGACTGAACCAAGACACAATTGTTGATCCTAATCTGAAACAACACCTGAAGTGATTTTCCTGTCACTAACACATCTTGCCCAATCTGAATCTGTATATCCAACTAGATGAAATCCATCTCCTCTCTGATAGTCTAGACCATAATCTACCATACCAAAAAGATACCTGAGCACATGTTTTGTTGCCACCCAGTGCACTCTCCTAGGCTCCACCATGAACTGACTGAAAGTGTTGAGAACAAAACAAATATTTGGCCTGGTATTGACCAAATACTTCAATGACCCGATCAAATGATGATACAAAGTGGAATCTAATAACTGTGACTCAAAAGCATGAAGCTTCTTCAAGTTGTTAATCATGGGAGTGGTCATGTGCCTACAATCCACCATCTAAAATCTACTCAAAACGTCACACACATACTTCCCTTATCCCAGGAAGATGTGTCTGGGATCCTGCCAAACCTCCAATCCCAAAAAGTAATGCATCAGTATGATATCAGTCATCTTGAACTCTGAAGCAAGGCTCTCCTTGCAGCTTCTGATGAGTCTCTCTACCCTTGTAATGAGAAGATCATCGACATATAGTATAAGAATGAGAGGATCCTCTCCAACCACAGTGAATTATAGGTTGGGATCCGCCTGACTCTTCTGAAAACCCAACTGCTGCAAATAGGCATCTATCCTCGAATACTAAGCTCTAGGAGCTTATTTCATCCCATACAATTCCTTCTTCAGTCTACACACATGAGACTCTCTCCCATGCACCTCAAATCCCAATGGCCTCACAATGTACACCTCCTCCTCAATAAGACCATTTAGAAATGCAGTCTTCACATCCATCTGGTGGATCTTCCAACCCATCTTTGCTGCAATGGAGATCACTACCCTGATCGAAGTGTATCTAGAAACTGACACAAAGGTCTCATCATAGTCGACTCCCTCAACCTGTGAAAATCCCCAAGCCACAAAGCGAGCTTTGTACTTCTCAATTCTACCATCTGCAACATGCTTGAGCTTATAGAGCCACCTGGAACTCACCACTGACTTCCCCTCAGGTCTAGGAATAACTTCCCAGACATTTTTCTTCATGATGGAATTGTACTCTTCCATCATGGCATCTCTCCACACCTATCTACCAATATCCTCCTCAAAAGTGGAAGGCTCAGACTCCCAAATACTGCTCACTATCGCGATTTAGCTGCAAAACCTCTCAGGAGGTTTACTCTCCCTCACTGCCTGTCTAGAATTCCCCACTGAACATTGTGCCTCCCTCAAAGTATCCTAAAGCCACTTGGGCTTCCTCCTCTCTAAAGTAGTGTCCCATCGAGGGGACGCTCCCTGATCAACCCCATTTGCTGAAGATTGTGATCATGAAGTAGACTCTGGAGTACTCGATCCTGAAAATCGTGGACTGGTAACCTACAAACCTGAACCCTGTGGCCCTATCACCTGTGAACCTATCGTCATCGAAGCTGGTGGCCCCAAACTCTGTGAAACTATAGTCTGCTGTGGGATCACCTAAATCTGAGATGAAGATTGCTCACCTCTCTCTGTTCCTCTAGACTTCCTAAAGGCTCCGTCCTCCTCAAATTTGACATCCCTCCTGAAGACAGTCTTCCTCAAGGAAGGAAGGTAAATACATAAATCCTTTGAAGTATCACTGTACCCAAAAAATATCTGTCTCTCTTTCATGGGTGCCACCTTTTTCCTCTTCTCAGAAGGGACATATGAATATTTAATGTACCCAAAAATATGGAGGTGCCCCACCTGAGGCTTCTTCCCAGAAAAAGCCTCGTCGAGAGTCATGCTTCCCACATCCTTGTGGGGACTCTTGTTCTATAGATAAACTACAGTGTAGCATGCCTCAACCCATAGAATAGTGGTAGCCCCTAATCATGTGGCATGGCTCTCACATCCCCAAGAATGGCCCTGTTCTTCCTCTCTGCAACCTCATTCTATTGTGGGTTGTAAGGAATAGTCAAGTCTCTCCTGATGCCCTCTCCTGCATAGAATTAGATGAACGACTTGGAGGTATACTCACCCCCATTGTCAGATCTCAGGACTCTGATTTTATTCCCTGTATGGTTCTCCACAAGAGATTTGAACTCTTGGAACCGATTGAAGACTTTTCCTTTGGTCTTCATGAAGAAAATCCAAGACTTTCGTGAGAAGTCATCAATGAATACAACATAGTATAGAAAAATAGTCAACAATTCCAAAGACATCGGGCCACATACATCTGAATGTATAAGATCAAGAATCCCTACTGCTCTATTGTCACTGCTCAGAAAAGAAGTCTTGGTGTACTTTCCCAAAGCACACCCCTTGCACAACTCATGGTGCTCTAAACTGAAATCTGGAACTCCTGTCACCATCTCCCTTAGAACTCTCAATGCCCCATGGTGCAAATGTGCCATCCTCTTGTGCCATAGCTCACATAGGTAATTGTTGTTGTTGGTAGTATGAATCAATGCTCTCACTAGATGGAACAAAAACTTGTACAACTTCTCATGTCTAGTACCAATCACTTTGGCCGAAGTTATGCTAGACCCCTTGGGGAAATGATGCACCTACCCATCACGAAACAAGACCTCATATCCATTCTCCTCAATAGTAGAAACTGACACTAGGTTCTTCTTCAGCCCCGAAACAAACAGAACCTCTGTCAAAGACATTGGAGGCATAGACTCCCTCTGAAATGATACCGTCTCGTAACCAACTGCCTTGACCTCTTGGTCATCTGCAAGCACCACCTCCACATCTGCAATCTATGTAAGATCTGTCATGTGCTCATGATACCCTGTCATATGGAGAGAGGCACCACTGTCAATATACCAAGTATCTGAATGAGTGTTCCTCGTGGATAGACACACAATTGAGGAAAATTCCTTGTCAAACTTGGTGGAAAAATCTTCCACCATAGTTGAAGTTGTTGTTTGTTCCTTCTTCTTGTTAGGACACTGACTTGCATAATGCCCAAACTTATGCCATGAAAAGAACTTGACTTTTCTCATGTCTTTCTTCCCTTCACCCTTGGGCTTGTTTCCTCCCTTTGGACCCTTCTTGAACTTCTTCTTGCTAGTGGTAGAAAGAACCACATTCTCCTTCTCATGACCTATAGATGAACTGCCATGTACATAACCTCTCGGGGTCTCCTCCGGAACAAAGTCATTCCAAAGACGTTCCCAATCGGGAAGCTTCTCCCTAGCAACAATGCCCTCCACAAAAACATCCCATTGTTTGGAAACTCCATTATATGTTGTTCTCACAAGCTCACTATCAACTACAACTTCCCCCACAGCTCCAAGTCCATCCCTCACTTGTGTTAATCTAGTAAGGTATGTGACCACATTTTCATCCCTGGTCATTTTTATGCTCTTTAGTTTTTCCCACGAAACCATTTTTGGGTTCTCATTTGTACTCTGGTACAATTTATTCAAAGACTCCCACATCTCATAGGCATTTTCTTTCCCCGTCAAGTAAGGAATCAAATGGTCCTTTATGGCATAAAGAATAATCCTCTTAGCCTCGATACTCTTCTTAGTGTAAGTTGCAAGAAGAGTAGCATCAGTAGGTACCACAACAGGATGAGTTGTGGTATTTTCCACAATGTCCCATAACTCGTTTTCTTGCAAAAGAAAGATCATCCGCTCCTTCCAAGCACCAAATTTTTTTTCCCTGTGAAGTCTATCCTCAACTCTCAAACCTTTTTCCGTTGACCCTTTTCTGCTGAAAAATAATAAATTCAAAATTCTGCCTTGTGAAGTGACTGTTGTCCCAACTTTTTGACTGCTGAAATTTTTGCTTCCTTTCAACTCAGCTCTGATACCATGAAAAATTTCAAACCCCAACCCAGTTTCAGTCTTGCTAATTTTTCAGCCAATGTTTAATGCCCAAACCCAGTTTTTATATCTGCAAATAAAACTCAACAGGAAATTAATTTCAGAACTGAAACATGAGGATTTTGAACATCGTTTATAATGCAGAAATAAAATATCAGCACCATATAAAACTCAGAAAATTATTGACACAGATATTTTCAGTCTAACATTGACCCTGGAAAAACCCACAAGGGGAAAACCAGTGAGAGAGGGATTTTTATTATTTATGGACTTCTGAGAAATTATTTTACAGCATATTCATCTTCATAAATTTTACAAACTTATCTGTACAGTGCTGTAGCTTGCTCCTTGATTTCTGAACCAGAAATCCGTACCACTGTACGACTGTCACAACATTAAATGTTATACCGAGTGTCCTCATTTTGTGTGCCAAATCTTTGCTGCAACTATACGAAAAACCCAGCTTTGCAAATGCATTGAAAACTGTGCCCAACACCTTGAAAAACATGCCAATAATTTATGGCAGTATGGCCCTCATTTTTTGTGCAGGTCCATACGGACTGTACAGACTTTCCTCACTCAAAAAATTGTGCCCCACACTCTTCTCGATTTCTATGCTTGAAATAGTTGTACGACAACCTTGGAATGCATGCCAATATTTCCAAAAATTTGTGTTGTTGTTCTCCTCAAAAACTATGCACAATAAATTTTGTATGGCCCCTCAAATCCATATTGTACAGAATCTTCCTTATTGTTGTCTGCTGCCTCATAATCTGTTACTACTAGTTGCCTTGGGATGTGTTCCTCTTCTGCAAATGCTTTCGCTTCTCAAAATATCGACCTCTCTCCTTCTCTTGCTCTCCAAAAATGAATGAACAACCCAACAAAGGGTGCACCCCTCAACCCTAATCGACCTCATGAGGTAGGTGAGGATTTTCTTAATCCAATGGTTGAGATTGGATTAGATGAGTGGTTGAGATTGAGTGTCTCTTCACTCACCCTCACTAAAGTCATAAAGTCACCTTTTAATTTGCATATCACAAATTAAATGACTAGGGCCCACATTAGGCACTTTTTCGCCCCTTAGGTGCCTAGGGATGAGAAACACTTGCATAGGTACTTTATTTTAATAAAAAAATTTAACAATTATGATTAAGTGAAATGAAATATTCGCATCTATAAAAATTCACAGTGGAAAATTTAGAAAAATTTATATTCAGAATCCTTAAACTGTTCTTTTCAAAAGGATATTTTTCGATTTTACTTTTAAGTAAAAATTAATATAGATACCAGGTGAGGGAAAAGATGTGTTTAAAATTTGCAACGTTTTCATCTTGGTCAACTTAAAAAAATTCTAGAAATTATAATATTCATCTGTTAGATTCAAAATTATAGTCATAATAAAATAGAGTCTCTATAGATTGTTTCAGTATATTTCGTTTGTCAAAAACAAAATTTTAATAATATATACATTGTTGGGGGAAAAATAACTCATTATCATTTCTTTCATGTTTAAGTAACATACTGTTAAACAATTTCCAAATTGACATATCAAATATCAATAAAAAAAAATGAAAAATAGTCAGTGGAAAGCTAACAAAATTATTCACAAGTTTTGTTTTTAATGTAAAGTGAAATTCTAAATAAAACAAATACTTTTGTATACCACAAGTTGAAGAAATTGTGAAAATATAGTTTTGTTTCTCATAAAACAAGCAAAATAGACACCCATCTTCATGATTGTACCCTATAATAAAGTGACTTTATAAAGTTATTTTATAAAGTCAAGTTGAGCCTTTTAATATTTAATGGGTAAAAGTAACTTTATGAATTTTGGGTCACTTAAGTGATTTAACTAAACTCAAAAAATGATTAAGTTAGAACCATTAATCTCATGAGGGAAACATCTAATCTTGACTGTCTATCTCATTGGAAGACCAAGGGTTAGGCAAGTTGTTGGACACATCGAGCACACTTAGAGGGGGGGTGAATGAGTGTGGAGCTCTTTTCCAAAAAATTCCCTCTTACACAAAACTCATTAGTAAACAATCATTTATTTACTCATTACTTATTGTTTTCATTTATAACCAGTTAGATGTGAACATATATCAACAACATATATCATCAATATATCATCAACAAATCATCACCATAAGGAAAACAAGGAACACAAGATGTATGTACAATTTTTTATTTATTACGGACTTCAATCCTTGGGGTTTTTCAGCAACAAATGAATATAGTACAA
>ML791620.1:1038403-1059577 GCA_009831015.1 Picea engelmannii
GAAAAAACTTTCTTTTAGTTGAAATATTATTTCAGCCAAAAATCAACAAATGGGATTGTTTGCAGGAACCCGAGAATTCCCTCTAGCTTACTTGAATTTTGGAGGTTGCGGACTCCTGCAAATACTCATAATTTAGTTTCGAAATTGATACCAAGATTTGCAAAATTTAATCTACTTTCAATGGATATAATTTGTTTTCATTTTCATTATTTTTATCTAATTTTATTTAATCTTTTAAAAAAATAACTCCATAATATTTTCAGGTGACATTATTGTAAAATTTAAGACCCCAACCCCGTTTCAGTCTTGCTGATTTTTCAGCCAATGTTTAATGCCCAAACCCAGTTTTTATATCAGCAAATGAAACTCATCAGAAAAATAATTTCAGAATTGAAACATGAGGATTCTGAACATCGTTTATAAGGCATAAATAAAATATCAGCACCATATAAAACTCAAAAAATTATTGACACATATATTTTTGGTCTAACATCGACCATGGAAAAACCTGCAAGGGGAAAACGAGTGAGAGAGGTATTTTTATTATTTATGGGCTTCTGAGAAATTCTTTTACAACATATTCATCTCCATAAATTTTAAAAACTTATCTGTACAGTCCTATAGCTTGCTCCTTGATTTATGAACCAGAAATCCATACCATTGTACGACTATCACAACATTAAATGTTGTATGGACTGTCCTCATTTTGAGTGGAAAATCTCTGCTGCAACTGCACGAAAACCCCAGGTATGCAAATGTCTTGAAAAATGTGCCTAACACCTTGAAAAACGTTCCCAAAATTTATGGCAGTACAACCCTCATTTGATGTGCAGGTCCATACGGACTGTATGGAATTTCCTCACTCAAAAAATCATGCCTATCATTCTTCTCAATTTTTGTGCCTAAAATAGTTGTACGAAAGCCTTGGAATGCATGACAATATTTCTAGAAATTTGTGTTGTTGTTCTCCTCGAAAACTATGCACAATAAATGTTGTACGACCCCTCTAATCCATATTGTACAGACTATTCTTTATTTTTGTTTCCTGCCTCGTAATCCATGCCTGCTAGTTTCCTTGGGATGCATGCCTCTTCTGCAAATGGTGCCTCTTCTCAAAATCTCAACCTCTCTCCTCTTTCTCTCCAAAAATGAATGAACAACCCAACAAAAGGTGCTCCTCTCAACCATAATTGACCTCATGAGGTAGGTGAGGAGTTTCTTAATCCAATGGTTGAGATTGGATTAGAAGAGTGGTTGAGATTGAGTGTCTCTTCACTCACCCTCACTAAAGTCATAAAGTCACCTTTTAATTTTCATCTCACCCCTTAGGCACCTAGGGATGAGAAACACTTTCCTAGGTACTTTATTTTAATTAAAAAATTTAACACTCACTCTTACCGAGGAAAGTGTTACTCACCACTCTCACCACTCCAATGTCCCTGAAAAATACAAACTTGCCTCTGCTCAATTCCTTGGTGAATATGCAACCTACTCCTTTGTGGATATGTATTGTAGCTCCACATCTCCTCTCTGAACATAGTCACGAATGAAGTGATAACGAATCTTGAAATGCTTAGACTGGTCACAAAAAACCTGATTCTTTGAGAGTTTAATGAAACTCTGATTATCATAGTAAATCACAGTGGGCCTCAACTGCACACTGAACAATCCCACCAACATATTGTGAACCCAAAGGGCCTCACAACTGGCCTGATTGGTTGTCATATACTCAGCCTTTACAGAAGTCAAAGCCACTAAATTTTTTATCCGACTGAACCAAGACACAATTGTTGATCCTAATCTGAAACAACACCTGAAGTGATTTTCCTGTCACTAACACATCTTGCCCAATCTGAATCTGTATATCCAACTAGATGAAATCCATCTCCTCTCTGATAGTCTAGACCATAATCTACCATACCAAAAAGATACCTGAGCACATGTTTTGTTGCCACCCAGTGCACTCTCCTAGGCTCCACCATGAACTGACTGAAAGTGTTGAGAACAAAACAAATATTTGGCCTGGTATTGACCAAATACTTCAATGACCCGATCAAATGATGATACAAAGTGGAATCTAATAACTGTGACTCAAAAGCATGAAGCTTCTTCAAGTTGTTAATCATGGGAGTGGTCATGTGCCTACAATCCACCATCTAAAATCTACTCAAAACGTCACACACATACTTCCCTTATCCCAGGAAGATGTGTCTGGGATCCTGCCAAACCTCCAATCCCAAAAAGTAATGCATCAGTATGATATCAGTCATCTTGAACTCTGAAGCAAGGCTCTCCTTGCAGCTTCTGATGAGTCTCTCTACCCTTGTAATGAGAAGATCATCGACATATAGTATAAGAATGAGAGGATCCTCTCCAACCACAGTGAATTATAGGTTGGGATCCGCCTGACTCTTCTGAAAACCCAACTGCTGCAAATAGGCATCTATCCTCGAATACTAAGCTCTAGGAGCTTATTTCATCCCATACAATTCCTTCTTCAGTCTACACACATGAGACTCTCTCCCATGCACCTCAAATCCCAATGGCCTCACAATGTACACCTCCTCCTCAATAAGACCATTTAGAAATGCAGTCTTCACATCCATCTGGTGGATCTTCCAACCCATCTTTGCTGCAATGGAGATCACTACCCTGATCGAAGTGTATCTAGAAACTGACACAAAGGTCTCATCATAGTCGACTCCCTCAACCTGTGAAAATCCCCAAGCCACAAAGCGAGCTTTGTACTTCTCAATTCTACCATCTGCAACATGCTTGAGCTTATAGAGCCACCTGGAACTCACCACTGACTTCCCCTCAGGTCTAGGAATAACTTCCCAGACATTTTTCTTCATGATGGAATTGTACTCTTCCATCATGGCATCTCTCCACACCTATCTACCAATATCCTCCTCAAAAGTGGAAGGCTCAGACTCCCAAATACTGCTCACTATCGCGATTTAGCTGCAAAACCTCTCAGGAGGTTTACTCTCCCTCACTGCCTGTCTAGAATTCCCCACTGAACATTGTGCCTCCCTCAAAGTATCCTAAAGCCACTTGGGCTTCCTCCTCTCTAAAGTAGTGTCCCATCGAGGGGACGCTCCCTGATCAACCCCATTTGCTGAAGATTGTGATCATGAAGTAGACTCTGGAGTACTCGATCCTGAAAATCGTGGACTGGTAACCTACAAACCTGAACCCTGTGGCCCTATCACCTGTGAACCTATCGTCATCGAAGCTGGTGGCCCCAAACTCTGTGAAACTATAGTCTGCTGTGGGATCACCTAAATCTGAGATGAAGATTGCTCACCTCTCTCTGTTCCTCTAGACTTCCTAAAGGCTCCGTCCTCCTCAAATTTGACATCCCTCCTGAAGACAGTCTTCCTCAAGGAAGGAAGGTAAATACATAAATCCTTTGAAGTATCACTGTACCCAAAAAATATCTGTCTCTCTTTCATGGGTGCCACCTTTTTCCTCTTCTCAGAAGGGACATATGAATATTTAATGTACCCAAAAATATGGAGGTGCCCCACCTGAGGCTTCTTCCCAGAAAAAGCCTCGTCGAGAGTCATGCTTCCCACATCCTTGTGGGGACTCTTGTTCTATAGATAAACTACAGTGTAGCATGCCTCAACCCATAGAATAGTGGTAGCCCCTAATCATGTGGCATGGCTCTCACATCCCCAAGAATGGCCCTGTTCTTCCTCTCTGCAACCTCATTCTATTGTGGGTTGTAAGGAATAGTCAAGTCTCTCCTGATGCCCTCTCCTGCATAGAATTAGATGAACGACTTGGAGGTATACTCACCCCCATTGTCAGATCTCAGGACTCTGATTTTATTCCCTGTATGGTTCTCCACAAGAGATTTGAACTCTTGGAACCGATTGAAGACTTTTCCTTTGGTCTTCATGAAGAAAATCCAAGACTTTCGTGAGAAGTCATCAATGAATACAACATAGTATAGAAAAATAGTCAACAATTCCAAAGACATCGGGCCACATACATCTGAATGTATAAGATCAAGAATCCCTACTGCTCTATTGTCACTGCTCAGAAAAGAAGTCTTGGTGTACTTTCCCAAAGCACACCCCTTGCACAACTCATGGTGCTCTAAACTGAAATCTGGAACTCCTGTCACCATCTCCCTTAGAACTCTCAATGCCCCATGGTGCAAATGTGCCATCCTCTTGTGCCATAGCTCACATAGGTAATTGTTGTTGTTGGTAGTATGAATCAATGCTCTCACTAGATGGAACAAAAACTTGTACAACTTCTCATGTCTAGTACCAATCACTTTGGCCGAAGTTATGCTAGACCCCTTGGGGAAATGATGCACCTACCCATCACGAAACAAGACCTCATATCCATTCTCCTCAATAGTAGAAACTGACACTAGGTTCTTCTTCAGCCCCGAAACAAACAGAACCTCTGTCAAAGACATTGGAGGCATAGACTCCCTCTGAAATGATACCGTCTCGTAACCAACTGCCTTGACCTCTTGGTCATCTGCAAGCACCACCTCCACATCTGCAATCTATGTAAGATCTGTCATGTGCTCATGATACCCTGTCATATGGAGAGAGGCACCACTGTCAATATACCAAGTATCTGAATGAGTGTTCCTCGTGGATAGACACACAATTGAGGAAAATTCCTTGTCAAACTTGGTGGAAAAATCTTCCACCATAGTTGAAGTTGTTGTTTGTTCCTTCTTCTTGTTAGGACACTGACTTGCATAATGCCCAAACTTATGCCATGAAAAGAACTTGACTTTTCTCATGTCTTTCTTCCCTTCACCCTTGGGCTTGTTTCCTCCCTTTGGACCCTTCTTGAACTTCTTCTTGCTAGTGGTAGAAAGAACCACATTCTCCTTCTCATGACCTATAGATGAACTGCCATGTACATAACCTCTCGGGGTCTCCTCCGGAACAAAGTCATTCCAAAGACGTTCCCAATCGGGAAGCTTCTCCCTAGCAACAATGCCCTCCACAAAAACATCCCATTGTTTGGAAACTCCATTATATGTTGTTCTCACAAGCTCACTATCAACTACAACTTCCCCCACAGCTCCAAGTCCATCCCTCACTTGTGTTAATCTAGTAAGGTATGTGACCACATTTTCATCCCTGGTCATTTTTATGCTCTTTAGTTTTTCCCACGAAACCATTTTTGGGTTCTCATTTGTACTCTGGTACAATTTATTCAAAGACTCCCACATCTCATAGGCATTTTCTTTCCCCGTCAAGTAAGGAATCAAATGGTCCTTTATGGCATAAAGAATAATCCTCTTAGCCTCGATACTCTTCTTAGTGTAAGTTGCAAGAAGAGTAGCATCAGTAGGTACCACAACAGGATGAGTTGTGGTATTTTCCACAATGTCCCATAACTCGTTTTCTTGCAAAAGAAAGATCATCCGCTCCTTCCAAGCACCAAATTTTTTTTCCCTGTGAAGTCTATCCTCAACTCTCAAACCTTTTTCCGTTGACCCTTTTCTGCTGAAAAATAATAAATTCAAAATTCTGCCTTGTGAAGTGACTGTTGTCCCAACTTTTTGACTGCTGAAATTTTTGCTTCCTTTCAACTCAGCTCTGATACCATGAAAAATTTCAAACCCCAACCCAGTTTCAGTCTTGCTAATTTTTCAGCCAATGTTTAATGCCCAAACCCAGTTTTTATATCTGCAAATAAAACTCAACAGGAAATTAATTTCAGAACTGAAACATGAGGATTTTGAACATCGTTTATAATGCAGAAATAAAATATCAGCACCATATAAAACTCAGAAAATTATTGACACAGATATTTTCAGTCTAACATTGACCCTGGAAAAACCCACAAGGGGAAAACCAGTGAGAGAGGGATTTTTATTATTTATGGACTTCTGAGAAATTATTTTACAGCATATTCATCTTCATAAATTTTACAAACTTATCTGTACAGTGCTGTAGCTTGCTCCTTGATTTCTGAACCAGAAATCCGTACCACTGTACGACTGTCACAACATTAAATGTTATACCGAGTGTCCTCATTTTGTGTGCCAAATCTTTGCTGCAACTATACGAAAAACCCAGCTTTGCAAATGCATTGAAAACTGTGCCCAACACCTTGAAAAACATGCCAATAATTTATGGCAGTATGGCCCTCATTTTTTGTGCAGGTCCATACGGACTGTACAGACTTTCCTCACTCAAAAAATTGTGCCCCACACTCTTCTCGATTTCTATGCTTGAAATAGTTGTACGACAACCTTGGAATGCATGCCAATATTTCCAAAAATTTGTGTTGTTGTTCTCCTCAAAAACTATGCACAATAAATTTTGTATGGCCCCTCAAATCCATATTGTACAGAATCTTCCTTATTGTTGTCTGCTGCCTCATAATCTGTTACTACTAGTTGCCTTGGGATGTGTTCCTCTTCTGCAAATGCTTTCGCTTCTCAAAATATCGACCTCTCTCCTTCTCTTGCTCTCCAAAAATGAATGAACAACCCAACAAAGGGTGCACCCCTCAACCCTAATCGACCTCATGAGGTAGGTGAGGATTTTCTTAATCCAATGGTTGAGATTGGATTAGATGAGTGGTTGAGATTGAGTGTCTCTTCACTCACCCTCACTAAAGTCATAAAGTCACCTTTTAATTTGCATATCACAAATTAAATGACTAGGGCCCACATTAGGCACTTTTTCGCCCCTTAGGTGCCTAGGGATGAGAAACACTTGCATAGGTACTTTATTTTAATAAAAAAATTTAACAATTATGATTAAGTGAAATGAAATATTCGCATCTATAAAAATTCACAGTGGAAAATTTAGAAAAATTTATATTCAGAATCCTTAAACTGTTCTTTTCAAAAGGATATTTTTCGATTTTACTTTTAAGTAAAAATTAATATAGATACCAGGTGAGGGAAAAGATGTGTTTAAAATTTGCAACGTTTTCATCTTGGTCAACTTAAAAAAATTCTAGAAATTATAATATTCATCTGTTAGATTCAAAATTATAGTCATAATAAAATAGAGTCTCTATAGATTGTTTCAGTATATTTCGTTTGTCAAAAACAAAATTTTAATAATATATACATTGTTGGGGGAAAAATAACTCATTATCATTTCTTTCATGTTTAAGTAACATACTGTTAAACAATTTCCAAATTGACATATCAAATATCAATAAAAAAAAATGAAAAATAGTCAGTGGAAAGCTAACAAAATTATTCACAAGTTTTGTTTTTAATGTAAAGTGAAATTCTAAATAAAACAAATACTTTTGTATACCACAAGTTGAAGAAATTGTGAAAATATAGTTTTGTTTCTCATAAAACAAGCAAAATAGACACCCATCTTCATGATTGTACCCTATAATAAAGTGACTTTATAAAGTTATTTTATAAAGTCAAGTTGAGCCTTTTAATATTTAATGGGTAAAAGTAACTTTATGAATTTTGGGTCACTTAAGTGATTTAACTAAACTCAAAAAATGATTAAGTTAGAACCATTAATCTCATGAGGGAAACATCTAATCTTGACTGTCTATCTCATTGGAAGACCAAGGGTTAGGCAAGTTGTTGGACACATCGAGCACACTTAGAGGGGGGGTGAATGAGTGTGGAGCTCTTTTCCAAAAAATTCCCTCTTACACAAAACTCATTAGTAAACAATCATTTATTTACTCATTACTTATTGTTTTCATTTATAACCAGTTAGATGTGAACATATATCAACAACATATATCATCAATATATCATCAACAAATCATCACCATAAGGAAAACAAGGAACACAAGATGTATGTACAATTTTTTATTTATTACGGACTTCAATCCTTGGGGTTTTTCAGCAACAAATGAATATAGTACAACTCTAAAAGAGCGCTAGCTCTATATGAAAGACTCAACTAACATCCTTAGAACCAACTGAGATGAGGCAACAATCCTCCATAGATATCAATCTGTCACAGGTACACGATCTATTAGTAGTGAAACCCGCGTGTGTACACACCCTGGATCAGTATAGCCCGCGTATGTACGCAGTCAGTCTGTATTACGGCTTGCATATGCCTTCTGAGTCACTTAGGTTTTTCTCTTCAAAATCAACTTAGATCCTATGCAACCTACAATCATATTCTCTTATGTCTTTCACTATCCAAATTGACCCACAACTAGTCACAACACATCTAAGATCTCCAATAACTTATTCATGCTTCTCAACCATACAATATGAATGTTATTCAATCAGGTATAAGCAAGCAGTATACTATATCAATATTGAATCATAAGAGTGTTGCTCACTCCATCAACCAACACAAACCACATCATAACAATCATAACAAGAATGCCTTAAGAATTCTCTACACAACAATCAAGAGTATCCATCAAGGCAATAATGTAACTATACCAGAGTCTCAGGGATAGATACGAACCCATAGAATGCATATTTTGAACCTGCTTTAGTATTCAAGAGCATGTCATCAGTGCAAGCACCAATCTCCATGACTTCATCACTGTAAGCGCCCTGTCTTCATACAACCCGCGTATGTATGAACCCTGGCTCACTGTAGCCCACGTACACCTCAAAAGCTAGGATTTTTGAACTTCCAAAATTTTTGTTGTCATGATCTTAGACATTGCGGAAACTTTGATGCGTCCATGAGATCCTCTTCACACTCTCTCTCTCGGAATAGATCTTCAATTCATGCTCAAGAGATACACAATATATTCTCCCAAAATGTGTTTACACAAGAGACCCTTGCCTCTTATTTATACTCTTGATCTTCTAAGTCACTTAACATATTTGTCAATGAATAAGAACATGCAAAATTCAAATTTGTTAATATTGCGACGTTGAATTTTTAAAGATTATTGTGATATTTTCATGGCATTATGTATTACCTTGTTCTTTGCATGATAATAACTGTTATAGGATAAATCCGTAAGTGTGGACACAAACCGATCTCCCTAGATCCACCTGGATCTAGAAAAAAACAGGACAGAATGATACTCTTTCCCTAGATTTTAACTAATGAATATACTAAGAGGCACGATTAAAGAACATACCTTATAATTTCTTCCTTGGGTCTTTGTTGTTCCTTCTTCACTCCAATGCTCTCGTACATTCAAGTTCAAGACAATACAAACCAATCAAAGTGAAGAAAGCACATTCTATTCAACAATTAATCTATGTATATGATCAAGGAGTTATACGATAAAGTGCAATTATATTTATGGGAAAGGGACACATTATTGTATTATATTGATAGAAAGTAAAACTTACAACCTAAGCCTTGATGTTGCAAGCCTCCTTTCGATGACCCTTAGCTCTGACACACACACTTTCTCACTTGCATGAAGAAGACCAACCACCTTTGATAAACTTGCTGGAGTTCCTTAGTTGTTGTAGCTTCAGTCCTTCACACAATCACTAATTCTCCAATGTCTCTCTTGCTTGTTTTATTGCTAACCTATTCCATGAGAATCCCCTCAATATATAAGAGAGAATGAATTAGTTACTTGGATAGGAATGATCCCAAAATATTAGGAAAGCCAGTACTTAGATAACCATTCAAATGCCATCTCATCCTTCTAGAAGATTCCCTTTTAGAAGCTTCGAGAATTCATCCTTTTATCTTCTTTAGAAAGGGTTCGCACCCTAGTAGTTAGACACAGTGCAAAATTCTCGCACCCTGGCTTAAAGAAGCCTGCGAGAATCATGCATTCTCGCAGGAAAATGTATTGGTAGCCTGCGAACCTTCCTTAAAAATGTGATTTCTGAAAAGAGATCAAGGTAACTTTTCTCTAGAGAAAGTTCTTATGAAGAGCTTGAGTACACCATAATCAATATATAATCATGATGACCAAAATCATGGGTAACAGAATGCCCCCCAAAGTCTGATATTGGAACCAGTGACAGTCGATAGACTTTGTAAGCTGCATGTGTGTAACGAGAACTAGGAGCACATCTAATCAGAAACCTGCGAACAATCAAGCATCTGCAGAGTATCATATATATCAATTCTGAGGTAGGAATTCTCATACTCAGATCACAGACTAATGGCATTGTAGACAGGGGTCATGGCCACCAATCATACCCTATGGATCCATGCCGTCAAAATATAGCATAGCCACCTAAATACACTGTGGATCTATGCAAGAGATTTCAAATTAAGACGACATAGCCACGGAACATACACAGTGGATCTATGTTTCGCCAATTATACATACTCCATCGCAACCTAAATTACAAACATAATATCCAGGGTCTTCAATCTCGTCCCCCAAAGTATGAATCTAACCATGTGATTACATGTGTTGAAGTCAAACTTGGTAGAAACCACTTTATTACCGGTCATTGATGTAACCGTTAACAAGTGTGAGGGAAATCACCATTGATGTCAATGACTCTCAAGGTACCATAATACAATCCGTCGAGTGTGAATAAATGAGTTGATGTCAAACCTCTGACAGAATCTTTTGATCAGGGGTCAATGATGTAAATCCACTGTTGAAAGTGAGGAAACTTGCCATTGAGGCATGCAAGCTCCAAGGTACTAAATAATTTCTATGTCTTGATTCCGGATAATGAGTTGAAGTCGATGGAAAAAAACTCGTCACAGGAGGGCCTTGATGTATCCCCCATCAATGACATGAAATGAGTAACAGAGTTTGAAAATGAAACAGAGAATTTTGCAAATTGGACTGGACACCGAGAAGGTTGACACGACGAGAATGAATAATTGCAGATGGCTGACTCAATATAGGTTTCAGATGGATTTTTCTTGAACATATGAATGACACGACCAATGATTTGGTAGCATCGACTCGAATACGAAACATGGAATGACCTTGTAATCAATCATAAGAGAGAGAAATGGATTTCCCAAACCGGTTTCAAATGATGAATAGGGGGTGTCATGTTCAAGAGAGACACTTACTGCCAATCAATACAAAGATGAAACATATCCTTTTCCCAAAATTTCCCCCCACCATTTTTGGCAAGTACCTCTTTATTTTTACGCAATCTTGAAGAGGATCACAAATTCTTGTTGATATAATCTCATCCTTCGGACGAGTCCCTCAGAGTATTTTTAATGAACCCTAAGAAGGAGTGGTTCGGTCCTATCATGGGTCTGTCAATGTTTGTTTAATGAGTCCAGAGATAGTAAACTTGAAGGTTTTTCAAGATTATAGAGTTTGGAAAAACACTCAAAAGAGAACTCTCTCAGTTCCTTTTTCATAAAATAGTTTGGACGAGACAGAAAAAGAGAGAAATTATTGCTCGCCAGACGCGTATTTCAAATACTTTATCGAGCGTGAAAATAGCAAGGCCGCTCGACGATCTTTTCATGTTTAGAGAGTATAAAAAGAGCTTAAAGAGGACTCCAGGGGGGTTCCTTTTTCGTATAATCTTATTGAGCCCGAAAAAGTGATAAAGCTATGCTCAATCATGTTCTTTTATATTTATGAGCGTAAGAACAAACAAAAAAAATGCTCAAGGTTTTATGTAAAAACCATAAAAACAATCAAAATTACACCATAACGGAGAAAAATATGTCCATATCCTTGTATGTAATCATTAATGCCATCACACTTGCAAGTCATTACACTCATTAACCATTTTTACCATATCATTTCACATTTTCACTATTGAGTTCCAAAACCCCCTTTTTACCCTCCGAATTTGGCGTTGATTTTCGAGAGCTACAATAGATCATTTGACGAGCCATCTGCAACATTACGGTAATCTCTTCATACTTGACATTTTCATGGTTTAAATTTTTAATTTCATTGGTTAGTTTTTTGGTTTCAAGTAGTTTTTTGAACCCTACGTGCGCATAAGAATTCTCGCAGGCAGCCCATACGGGACCTGCGAGAATGATGCGTTCTCGTAGGTGAGCCTTCAGCCACCTACGAGGTGTTCGCACTGTGTATAATAAGGCACCTACGAGCAACGCATAGCTCAATTTTTTTTTAAATATTTAGCCAATGAAAAAGATTCATATCATGAATAAAATCATTAATCCTCCTTGTATGTTCCTTATGCAGATAAATAGCCACAAACATGGTGCTCGAGTGGCGAGAACGAGAACATGAAGAGGATAATGAAAATTCCAAGAATCATCCTCCCACCATAGCTGCATTGAGAGATTGTGGGCTCTTAAAATACTTTCGCATCCCAAGCATGAGGGCCCAAGTTAGACTACTGGAATACCTGGTCCGTATGTGGGACCCAGATCAGCAGGTTTTCAATGTAAGAGCTCATACATTATCCATTGACATTGATGACATATACTTCTTGACTGGATTGTCCAGGCATGGGTATTATGTCAGTCTGACGGGTAGTAGAGGCGGTGGATTAAAGATGAGTGAATACTGCAATCAATACTATGTACCCGAGGCCGAAAGAAAGAAAGGGAAAGTGGCGATCTGGGGAGTAACACACTTGACTCTCTGCGCTATTCTTTTCACAATTTCTCGGATGGATGGGAGTTCTGCTCCCCATATGAAATTACAGAGCTACTTCTAGTACGCCATCGTGTGTACTAAGCCCCGAGTATTTAACTGGGCTGATGCAGTGCTGCGCAGTATCAAAAGACAATTAACAAAATGCAGGCGAGGTGAATTGAAACAATTTGGGTATGGTTCTTTGTTGGTGTCCTTCTTCCTCGAGAGGGTCCCCGTATTTAGATTGCAGGTTGAGTGAGACCTCCCGGGTCCTAGAGATCCAAGGATGTTGAGGTGGTGTTGGCTCATGGCCCGGCACGTGGCAGGACCAATCGTCAAATATGACGATATTTTCTTTGATTGGTTGCAAAACCAGATGTTGATGGTCGAAGAATACGCTTATGCCGGGTTGGATTTCCAAGGAGATCCGGATTTAGCACTTCCTGAGGATGCACAGTGGGGTGACCTTGGTAAGAAGTACACACATTTTCTCTTTTTAAATGTTTTTTGAATTTTAATCATATTCAAATGTTTTTGGTTTTATATATTTATCGGAAGACTAACACAAAAATGTTTGTTGATAACACATATGTTGGACCGTATAGACCTCCTGGAACTTCTCCTATCCAGCGACGAGGACAGGTAGCAGCAGCAGTACCATAGTATGCCGAATATTATCAGGTGATGGAACAAAATTTAGAGGGCTTGATAGCATACATTCCAGATATGACTCTGGAAGAGGTTCCACGACGCGATCAGCGTCACATTGTAGGGGTATCAAAAACTATGGTTCAACTGCTCCGTAGAGTTGCTAGAGCAGTCGTGTGTTACCGTGAACGTCATCCGTGACGTCACTTTGTAGAAGCTATAAGCTTCAATTTTTTATATTTTGGTCTTCGGACAAACTTTTTGTAAAAAACAAACTCTTTTGATCGTTATATATACAAATGGGTTCTACCGGTTTACTCTATATTCTGTGAATTTTAATGTGTTTGATTTATAAATGGTTCAAATGTATATCCAATACATAATTAGCCAATGCATCTGTTAATGTATTAAGACATCTAGGAATATGTTGATATTCTATGTGATCAAAATAACGTTCCAAGAGGCGAATTCGTAAATACACCCGTAACAACATAGGACTTCGAATAGAGTAGATATTACTTAGCTATAGTACTACAAGCTGCGAGTCAAGTCGCACAACCAAATGACGAATTCCAAGTGAGATAGCCTCAACCAATAATTCAATGACGACGCTATACTCTGCGATGTTGTTGGTTGCATGGCCAAGACATACAACTCGTAAAGATATAAGTTCGTTTGTTGGGGCATAGATTGCCCACGCAGCGGAAGCTAGGTTTCGAGTACTACGGCTAGCACCATCAGCGAAGCCAATATAGGGTAGCGAAGACTCCGACATCTGGAAATTAAGCACAACGTCACATAAGGGCAGAGACCAGATAACGTCAAAAGAAAACTAAAAGTAACACACACAAAGTATGATACATAAAATACAAGTACGTTGCACAAATGATTTATGCATAGTAATTATTCAAGTACAACCCATTCCTGGGTTCACTCAAAGGGATACCATCATAATCGACCAGCTCATATGCTCCTTTTTCCAAAACTCGGTGAAACATATAAGGACCTCACCACATTGGTTCGAATTTCCCAGCTCCTAAGACATATCGATCCTATTCATAGAGAAGAACAAGATCGCCTTCAGAGAAAACACGAGGCTTGACATGATTGTCATACTGTGCCTTGACATGTTTCTTCTGAGTTTCTATTACTAAAGTGGCATCATGTCGAGTCTCGTCTAATCGCATCAGATACAATAGACGTTCTTCTTCAACAGAAGTATTGGGTAAGATTTCGACATCTAGCTTCAGAGAAGGTATCTCGCATTCTATAGGAAGAATGGCTTCCACACCATAGACCAATCGAAAAGGCGTAAACCCTGTAGCGGATTTAACAAATGTACGGTATGCCCACAATGCCGAAAACAACATCGTGTGCCAGCTTGTTTTATGAATTCCTATCATCCGTCGAAGCATAGTTATGAGAACTTTGTTGATTACTTTGACCTAGCCATTAGCTTGCGGATAATAGGGTGTTGAGTTATCATGATGAAGACCCAACTTTTCTGTAAGTTCATACATCATAAAATTCCTAAAATGACTACTATGATCAGTAACAATAGCTTGAGGAACACCAAAATAAGCTATGACATGGTTAAAAAGAAACAATGTTGCAGTCTTTCCAGTATTATCGAATGTCGGCATCGCCTCGGCCCATTTTGTAAAATAATCAACAGCTACGATGATGTAACCATGCCCCCCGGCTGAGTGAGGGTGACATGTCATGAAATCAATGCCCCATTTTGCAAAAGGACCAACTGAGACCACAGGATGAAGAGGAGCAGGATGTGACCGAATTTTCTGGTTGTAGGTCTGGCAGGCATGGCATTTCTGGACGACAGTAATGCAGTTGTTGAACAAGGAAGGACAAAAATAACCTGCGCGTAAGATCTTCTGGGAAGTAGCATACCCAGACATATGACCACCACATGCTTCGAAATGGCATTCATTCATGGCTTTCTTGGCTTCATCAAAATTCAGAAAACGTTGAAAAACAAAGTCAATACCCCGATGGTAAAGAGTATCGCCGAGAATAATGTATTGACGTTCTTGATAACAGACGCGACGTCGTTCAGAACTAGACAAAGTAGGCCGGAAAGTCTGGGTTTGGAGATATATAATGACATCTCCATACCAAAGATCGTCAGTACTAATTAGGAAAAGAGATTCATCGGGTAATTAATCTACTGCTACATTTTTCGTGGCAGAGTGAGGAAAATCACATATTAACTCAGCAAAAACTAAGGATTTCTTAGACGTGGCACGATCGAATTCCAAGTCAAACTCCTGGAGTATGACAATCCATTTGGAGTACTTTCCCCCTAGCAATTGACGTGTCAAAATGTGTTGCATAGGGTTGCAATGAGAAATCACTGTAGTTTTCCTGGAGAGAATATAATGACGGAAGCGTTGAATGGCTTGAACGACAGCCAAGGCCAGTTTTTCAACATGTTGATACTTGATTTCAGTGGATGTGAGACTTTGACTCAAGTAATAAACAACATGCTCATCGCCCTTATCATCCTCTTGGACAAGGACCATGCCAATAGTATACTCCGAGGCAATAAGATAAAGAAAATAATCACGACTATAATCAAGAGGAAAGAGAAGCGGAGCTTGTGTGAGGGACAACTTCAAAGCCTCGAAATCATTGTTGGCCACGGTATCCCAGACGAATTCTGCATCTTTCTTTAATAGTCAAGTGAAATCACGAGTAATTTCGACGTAATTAGGGATGAAACGACGAAGAAAGTTTGCTTTCCCCTGCAAACTTTGCAACTGACATAGTGTAGAAGGAGGAGGGAGATTAAGAATCACCTCAACCTTAAGAGGATCTACTCAGATCCCTTGACATGAAATAATGAAATCTAGAAGACGGTCGGATTCTACGCAAAAAACGCATTTATGAGGATTTAAACGAATACAATAGAACCGACAACAAACGAAAATGGCTCAGAGATGAGTGGAGTGATCGAATCGGCGTAAAGAATGAGCTGGTAAATCGTCCAAATAGGGTTGAATGATATGCTTTATATCTTGAAAAGCATAAGACATAGCACGTTGAAATGTCGCGCCAGTGTTCTTAAGACTGAACGGAAGTTTCGTATAGGCAAAAGTACCCCAAGGACAAATAAAAGCGGTTTTATGTTGGTCCTCAGGGGCGATGTTAATTTGATTATAGCCGGAGAAACCATCCACGAGAGAAAATATTTCACTGTCGGCACAGTCATCGACAATCTGGTTGATGAAAGGGGTTGGAAAGTTCTCTTTTGGACAGGCTTTGTTAATATCCCTATAATCAACACATACACGAATACTGCCACCTTTCTTATTGATTAGTACAGGGTTAGAAACCCATTCTGTCAGAGCCATGGGATAAATAAAGCTGGATTTGAGAATTTTTTCAACCTCAAGCTTGATTGTCACCGCTTTACGTGGGTGGACCAGACAAAGGCGTTTCCAGACTTGTTTATCTCTGGGGTATGTCTTTATCTCATGTACAACAATAGCAGGGTTGATATCAGGCATCTCTTCGTAGCTCGAGGCAAAGATGTCATGAAATTCTTTGAACAGGGATGTATAGGTGACGATTTCATCCGGAGAACATGAAGCTCCAATGTGAACATTTTCAACTATCCCAGGTTTAACTGATATGTCAATGGGAATCGTGGGAGATATATTAATGAGGTTCCCTTCAGCAAACACATCGTGTGAAGTCACAGGAACTGTGGAAATGACAACAACGGTTGACAGAGTCGAAATCCGTTGGTAGTTCTCTAGAGTGTGTTGTTCCAGAAAGAGTATGGAATGATGATGTCCATCATCCCAAGGGGTGTCCTCCATGATGGAAATCATCATCTCATGAGTGGGAAAAATTACATGGAAAGGATTGGGAGACAACTCATCAAGAGAGGAGGTAGAAGGTGTTGTCGATTGAATGGCTTGATAAGTAGACTCAAGCGAACTTAACAGCACGACGTCACAGAAACGAGTGTGATCTCCAGGGTCAGGAACAATCCAAGGGTCATGTGACGCGGGAAGTTCATGAGGCATGGTGGAGATCATGTTGATAGAATCAACTAACGAGCGTGGAATATTAGGCAGAGGAATGGGGAAAGTACCCATTAACGAAGAGTCCTTTAAAAGGCCAACACCGACATTCTCATAACCTGGCGGGGTCTTAGCTATAACGACACATTTCCAGTATGAGTATCGGAATTAAAGAAGGAAATTTGGTCAACAGTAACTACCTTTCCGTGATGAGGAAAACATACTACATGGAAAAGGGTTGACACTACCGCACGCATGGAGTCAATCCAGCTACGACCAAGCAGAAGATTATAATCAAGGGGAGCATCGAAAACTTCCACTTCAACTTGGACCTTTTTACCTTCTAGTGTAACAGGTAACGATGGAAGAACACTGTAAGGCTTAAAACCAGAGCCATTTAAGGCTTTCAAAGTATTTTTTGATTCGTTCAAGGGAGGAGAGCCAATGGCTTTCCAACAAGCAAAAAACATTACACACGTTGAGGCACCCTCGTCGATTACAGTTCGACAAATGTTCTTGTCAGAGACAACAACTTGTATCTGGAATGCGAGTTGGGGTGGTAACCTCGGAATGTGATCTTCCAAGTCAAATATTATCAAATTCATGTCTGTAGGGTCAATTCCACCTATAGCTTTCAACTGTTCCTTACGTTGTGTAGGACAAGAATGAAGGACTTCAAGGGCTGACATTGCTGAAGGTGCCTAGGCCAGATCTTCCATAATGCTGTAGTTCTGGGATGCACGAGCATGAGGATTTAAAGCCGACTTGCGAACAACACCCTTATGGGGTCGTAAGACTGTATCAAGGCTTTGTCGTTCGAGATGAAGAGGACCGTTTGTAGGTGGAGTCGGTGGAGAGGGCTGTACCAAAGTAGGAGGTGAATCGTCAACCTTCTCCTTAGATGGAGTATAATCTTTGGCTCTAGTCGTGATTGCAACTTTGTTGGGCTTGGAATCACCAGTACACATCAAAACATAAGATGTGGTAGAAGTAGATGGTTGGTCATGGATGACCAACTGAACCTATTGTTGAGACGAGAAGGGTTGGGACAAGACTGCCGGTGTAGATGGTTTAGGTGTTCCTTGAAGGAACTTAGTGACCTCAGCACATCATGGACAATCCTTCGTGTAGTGATCATCACCACAGATAAGGCAAGGGTATCAGGGTTTGCGCTTATCCCGATCTTCAACAGGGGTATTTTTAGGCTTCTCTGTTTGATTATTATTTTTTCTCTCCTTATTATTGCCTCTCCCTTTCTTGGATTTATTTTTACCGGTCAGGGTAGATTGAACGACGTTCACCTCAGAATTTTTACCAGTGGAAGTGGAAAGAGACAGAGCATTTTTAACATTAGAAGTAGCAGACTTAGGATTGGATCTTGAAATAGAATGTGATTGGGCTTGGGTAGAACCAATCACACCGTCAGCTGCATGTGAGGCAACTGGAGTAGTTGAAGTGCTGGAAGCACCAGGATGAGGTAACTCAGGTAATAAATCATAAAGTGTTCCCGTTTGCGAATAAACGAGATCAAGATATTGAGCATGACTTATAGCCTTCTCTTCTATTACAATGCCACCCATGGCAATATCCTTACTGATTTCATTCACAAATTACTTTGTAAACCATTCGGTGAGTAACTGATTGGGGAGTTCAAGTTTAATGAGACGTCGATGTCATTGCCACTCATGGATATGATCCGAAATATGAGTGCCTTTAGTCTTTTGAAAGAAGTCAAAATATCAGTCCCAGTATCATAACGGATCGATAACTGGTAATGTGTAAGGAAATCCATAGCTAGGGTGTTGAAATCATAGAAGAAACCTCGTGGCAATTCAATATACCACTTCGCAACAGAACCGGTAAGGGTTCGTTGAAAAAGACGTAGACGAATAGAGTCATCCATCAATGAGTTGGATGAACACCATAAGTGAAAAGTCATCACATGATTGTTCAGGTCCTCCCCCGGTTTTCCATCGAACTTCGGAATGTCTGATGGAAGCTTGGCTAGAATAGCAGGCCATTGGGGAAAGTGACGAATAGGATCATTTAGAATTCTAGACAAGTCTGGAAAATCCAAAGTAGCAAGAAAAGGTAATTTTCGATTCACCTGTGGGTACTGGTGACTTTGGGGTGGAAGCCCTGTTGGAAAACCAGTAGGACCATATGCAGTCTGCCCATAATAGGAAGACCCTAGCTGATTTGGTGGTGGTTGGAGAGGATAGTAACTCGGAGGATGATAACCTTGAGTGGGGACATGAGTTTGAGCATTCGTACCCCAAATAGGATTTGGTATACCTGGATATGGTTGGCCTATAGTAGGGACAGGTTTTTTCCCCCCAGTCGTCTTAGGAAGATTTTGTAGCATCTGATTCCAATACTGGGCCAAAGCAGGAGGTATATTTTGTCCGAAAGGTGGGGTCGGTCCCCCTATCATCGGTGGAGTTCCAACTAGAAGTTGTGTGCCAATCGTAGGTTGTGTAGTAAGTGGATTGTGTCCGGGAGGAGGAAATGGAATCGTACCACCTTGTCCACCAACGGGAATCTGCAGGTTTGGTGCAACGGTAGGTATAATGCCACTAGGATTAGGATTGCCGAAAGGAAATTGAGGGAGTGTCGAAATAAAACCGGGAATAGGATGCCCAAGAAGAGGAAGACCATGTGGAGAATCGGCTGGGGTTTGCGGAGGTGTTGGATTGGAAGTATTCAACAAAGCATTCAACGCATGGTAACCAGGTGGTAGTGTCGACGTGACATTAGGCATTCGCTGGGTATTGATAGGAGCAAGATTAGCTGCAGTAATCTCGGTTGGGACACTCGTAGTATTCACAAGATGGGCCATCTTGGAAGGAAGAGTAAAGTGATAAGTAGTATTCACCGGGACTGTCTCAGTCTCAAAAAACAATGGAGGGTTAATTTCAGAGATGACAGGTGACTCAGGACTAAAGAGCGGCCTGCAGACATCTGCTGACCAAAAAGGATCTTGGCCTTCTTCACCGGGAAAGGGCCCAACGGGTGATCCATAAGAGGTAACAACTATGTCTCCAACAGAATTTACTCGCACAAAAAATCGTTCACCACGACGTATGCGATAATCCTCTCTAGTATTGGTAATGCGAAAAGGTTCGAGAGAGTCAGTTGATTCCACTTGGGGTGTGGTAACAACTACAGTGTCACCGTGCTGAGGAGAATCCTCAGGTGTAGCTGTAGGAAAAGGTTGTGACTCGTCCAGATACTTTGGAGATAAACCTTGCATTCTATGTGAGCGACGTGGGGGAGCTATTGTGAACAAGTAACAAGCTCCGCTAAGAAATTCCTGTGGTCAACTTCAATAAACAAACAACACATGCTAGTAAACAAAATCTAGGAAACAATCTCCAAGCAAACAAGACCTTTGAATTTTGAAGCCACTAGTTGGTGATGAAATCCAACGTCGCAACAACGAAATGAGAAGGGGCGGGGCTAGGGTGGAAAATTTACACTGATGACCTGCTTAACGGACTTACACCCTGGTGCAAGCTCCCACACATAATCGTGGGTATACCCTCCAAGGAGCCCGAGTGAGTTTGATCAACGTCAATTCCAGGTATCGTGAAGACTTTCCCCTCCACAGTCACCTTGGGTAAGAACCTAGAGAAAAAGGCCACTAAGGTCACCACAAACAAAAGTACAGCCCGGGGGAACAATCGACAGTCCGATCCACACGCAAGGGCAGGGTATCTAGCCCAAAATCAACTCGAAAGGCTTCCACTCATCATTGTGGGTATACCTCTGAGTGACCCCCGTAATACGTGCAATATCTACACTGATGTCAACAAAGCAGGGTGAGAAACTCTGCCAACACCAATGCGGCCTAGTGCTTGACCCTTGTGTTAGAAGGGCTTCCCAGGACAATATGTTGAAAATGGAATTTAACACTCCCTAACTCAAGATGCTATTGTGTGTTTTGAGATTTTGGAGAGTGTATCTCTCTTCCTACTCCAAAGCACTAGCCTAGCTAAATGTTGGTGTAAAAGAGCCCTAGAAAAGAGTTACTAGATAAATT
>ML791620.1:1073576-1101739 GCA_009831015.1 Picea engelmannii
GCTACTGTCTAAGGTTTGAAGCCCATGTTTGAAAAATGTTGTAATTTTGACCCTGTTTTAAAAAATGGTGCTACCGGTAGCACCACTTTTTGATTTGGGGGTTGATTTTGATGTTTTTTATGCAAAAATATGGGTTTTTTGGGTCAGAGTTCTTGGTTTGAGGTCATAGTTCTCATTAAGTTGGTAACTATGTTTTATATCATCACATCAAGCTTCAACCCCTATGCATATCCCTTTTCCCAAGGATTTTCCACATATGCGTGGCATGTTGCACAGACAACTTGCGTACGTATGAGACCTATTCAAGGTTAGCCTGCATATACACGTAATTGTTACCACTGTCACCCATGTATGCTTCAATAGATGACACACTTGAGCCTCCCTTAAGGCTTCCATTCTACTTTGGTTGCTCAGTCTTCTTCACCCACTTCTGAAGGTGTCCCTGCTTCTCAGAACTTGAGCTCTGAGATTCCATCTTTTCAAAGATGTATTCCTTCCTTACTTCATTCCTTATTCTAGTCATGTTATGTGAAGTCCTCATCATGGAATTTCTTCTTGTTTTCTAACAATCCTGATATTTTTGACCAAAGCCACTACAGTTGTAGCATCTCATGCTGTGACAGTGAACAAAAATGTGTCCTACTTGATCACATCTCCAATAGCTTTTATAAAATCTACATTCCATTATATATCCTTTCATAAGATCTACATTCCAAAGTTTTGTGACCATATTCATTACATGAATAACACTGACCATGAAAAATGTTTTCATACCTTTTCTTTGTTGTCCATGTTCTTTGATGTGTAAAGGTAGCTTCTGGATGTCTTTCTTACTTAGTTATTTTGAAACTTTCCTTGCCTTTTGTAGATGGTTGACTTTCAACCTTTTCTTCATCCTTTACCTCATGTTTCTTCCAGGTTCTTGCCTCAGCATGTGTAGCTTCTTTCTTGTATCCAAGACCTGATTTATCATTTGGTGATCTTTGACTTTCCAAGATCTCATTCAAGATTAGTAAGATATTCAAGAATTGTTTTTTATTCTCTACTTTCTTTCTAAGATCAACAAATTCAGATTCTAACTTATGACATGACTCTTCCTTTTCCTTAATTTGATTCTTCAATAGTTCCCCTACCCTTTTGGCTTCTTCAATTTGGGTCTTGAGATGGACAATAGTTTCAAAACGTTTGTTAATCTCACCATCTACCTTTGTATCTTCTTTTTCATTCTTTAGTCTTGTCATCTCTTCTTCCTTTTCTTCTAATTGAGTCATATTACTTTCTTCTTGTTCTTTGAGCATTCCCTTTAACTTCAGTATGTTCCTTTGACTCCTCCTAAGAAAATTCTTAGTGTTATTTGAAATATATCTAGAGTCTATATAATAATGGTCATTTTTATATTCATATAAACCATCTTCAACTTTCTTTTGAAGTTGTAATAGATCTTCTTCTATTCTTTCCATGGGATAACTACCATTAAACTCTACACAAACTATTTCTAGATTTTCTTCTTCACTTGTAGAGAAAAATTCAACATCATCACATTTTGAATCATTGCAATCAAGAGTCTTTGGAGATTCTTTACCTTAATTTGAAATACTTTTGAGATCTTCCTTTTTGCCAATGTCATCACATGATTCTTTTCTTTCATTTGAAATGTCTTCAATATATTTATTTGTGCTAACATCATCACTTGATTCTTTGTCTTCATTTAAAGTGTTTTCAAGATCACATTTAGAAATAATGCATTCAAGAGTTTTAGATTCTTTACCTTTAATGATCTTGATGGAGTGGTCTTCAACATCTTGTTTCTTGTTTTGATATGTCTCCTCTGGCTTTAGCCATAGATCCTTGGCGGAAGTGCATTGTCCCATGCTCTCTTTGATAGGGCTTGAGAGTCCACTAAGAATGGTCTTAAGAGCCAATGCATCATTCTTATTTCCTTCCCTTTGAGCTGCAAACTTTGACTTGTTCTTCAAGGAAAATGATCCACCAATGGTTGCCTTCCAAATAGTCGCTCCCATTTCCTTCAAATGTACTCTCATATCTATTCTCCAAGTAGAATAGTTTTCCTCATCAAGGGTTGGAACTTCATCATCCATTTGTGTGTCTATAGATCTCCTCCAAGATTGTTAAGGCTTATAGTGAAGGCTTGCTCGGATACCAATTGTTGGACACACCGACCACACTTAGAGGGGGGGGGGTGAATGAGTGTGGAGTTATTTTCCCAAAACTTCCCTCTTACACAAAACTCATTAGTAAGAAATCACTTATTTACTCATTACTTATTTCTATCATTTATAACCAGTTAGATGTGAACATATATCAGAAACATATATCATCAACAAATCATCACCACAAGGAACAAAAGGAACACAAGATGTATGTACAAGTTGTTTTTTATTACAGACTTAAATCCTTGGGGTTTTTCAGCAACAACTGAATAGAGTACAACTCTACAAGAGCACCAACTCTATATGGAAGACTTAGCTTACATCCTCAACACCAACTGAGATGAGGCAACAATCCTCCACAGATATTAATCTGTCATAGGTACCCAACCTGTCAGTAGTGCATCCTGCATGTGTACGTGCCCTGGATCACTATAGCCCACATATGTACGTAGTCATTCTTAATTACAGCATGGATATGGCTTCTGAGTCACTTAGGGTTTTCTCTTCAAAATCAACTCAGATCCTCTGCAACCTACAATCATATTCTCTTATGTCTTTCACTTTCCAAATTGACCCACAGCCAGTCACAAGACATCTAAGCTCTCCAATAATGTATTCATGCTTCTCAAACATACAATATGAATGCTACTCAATCATTTATAAGAAACCAGTATACTATAGCCATCATATCAGTATTGAATCATAAGAGTTGCTCACTCCATCAACCAACACAAACCACATCATAACAGTCATACCAAGAATGCCTTAAGCATTCACTACACAACAATCAAGAGTATCAATCAAAGCAATAATGTAACCATACCGGAGTCTCAGTGGAAGATATGAACCCATAGAATGTAGATGTGGAACCTACTTCAGTCTTCAAGAGCCTGTCATCAACTCAAGCACCAATCTCCATGACTTCATCAATTGTACGCACCCTATCTTCATACATCCCACGTATGTATGTGCCCTTGTGGCTCACTGTAACCCACGTACACCTCATAAACTAGGGTTTCTGAACCTCCAAAACTTTTGCTGTCATGATCTTAGACATTGCCGAAACTTTGATGCGTCCATGAGATCCTCCTCACAACCTCTCTCTCTTTGAATAGATCTTCAATTCATGCTCAAGAGATACACAATATATTCTCCCAAAATGTTCTTTACACAAGAGACCCTTGCCTCTTATTTATACTCTTCATACTCTAGGTCACTTAACCCACTTCTAGGTCACTTAACCTATTTTCCTCATTTTAGGGTGAACCACTTTCCATAATTAGGAATTTCTCCATTTATTTATCATTTAAATATTCCTCCTTGACTTTGTCACCTCACTTTATCATTTAAATAATCTTATTTGATTTGTCACTTTACTTTATTATTTAAATAATCCTTCTTGACTTTTTCATTTTACTTTCTCATTTAAAAAATAATTTCTTCTTTGCAAGCTCTTTGACTTCTTTGACCTTTTGGGGCTTCAAGCCAACATATGAGGGTCCTCTTACTTCATAAGGCCATAACTTTCAAACCATGAGGAGTTATGTGACATTCCACATATCACCAAAAATGGCATGACAAGCACTATCCATCTAGGATAGTTTCACCAACAACTTCATTGATATTAATCTCATTATTCCACATATAATCATGGGTTCTCCAACCATACTTCAAGGATACATCAACCGTAAAGTGTCTTCCCATGATGACTTTCACCATAAGGGGACCACTTTGGAGTTCATCCATTTGTGCACTTTATCAATGATGATAAGACTACTATGCATCATATATCAAGGAAATCACAATGATCCATCTTCATTGTTGCATCATGTATCAATGACAACTCATTGATCCATTTCTGCACTTTATCAACCATAATAAGACTACTATGAATCATATATCAAGGAAATCACAACGATACATCTTCATCTTTGCATCATGTATCAATGACAACTCATTGATCCATATTCATCTATGCAGGATATCATATGCATCATATATCCATTCTCATCATATTACATTTGACATCAATCACCATTCAATTAATCCTTTGGAATCATTCAATCACTTGACATCAAGCAATGACATCAATCAATCAAACCATTGGCATCAATGACAACATGATCCAACATAATTTAATCATTAATGAGTAATCAAAGGAGCACTAGAGGAGAGGTGGGGCTCATGTTTTGAGAAGATATTGAATGGAAGTTGAAGATTCATGATTTCTAAGAGAGAGATTGAGTTGAGGAAAAGAGTCGCAGAAAAGGAGGATTGACATACATCCCAAGGAGGGGATAGGAACGCATCCCAAGGATATTTCAACATTAAATATAGATAGGTATTGTACAACCATTGAAGGTGGGTCATCCAATATTTATTATTGGTCATATAGGTGGGTTAATGCATAGAAATTGAGGCATCCTTATTGTTGATGTTTGGCACAAATTTTGAGGTGTTATGTTGAGAGAAAGATCATACAACTGAATATTGTATCGTATAGTCAGTTTTGGGCATCCAAATCAAGGTTGTCTATTGGTTTTTCTACTATATCAGTTTGTACAGTTGCATAGAAAATGAGCCAACAAAGCTTGGCACATAAACCAAGGTGGTGTTGGGATGATTTTGTGAGATAAGTGCTATTTATTTAATTTTGATATAAATTGTTGTTGTAAACTCTAAATTTTACCTTGAGCTCAATAAGAAGAAATATCCTTAACTAGTTTTCCCCTTGTGGGTTTTTCTAGGGGCATTGCCTAGAAATTCCTTATGTCAAATGTGGTGATTTTGTCTACTATTCATTATTATTTCCATTACTATATTTTCCAGATTGCTTAGTCACTTTTATTTCTTCTCATAGTTCCAGTTAAATGCATGTGGTTCCACTGCTTTATTGGTGAATAACTATTGGAGGTTGAAATTTATTATTTACTAAGTGTTTGAGATTAGTTTGCTATATTTTCTTGAGTAATACCAAGAGAAATTTATCGAATTGGAATTGGCAGTTGTGTATTCTTGTGTAATACCAAGAAATGTTTTTCCAATTGGAATTGGAATTGTTAGTTGTGTCTTATTTTTTAATACCAACACACATCTGTCCACTTGGAATTGGAATTTTTAGTTGTATCTTCTTGTGTAATACTAAGAAAATTTGTGGTGGGGTGCTTGGAAGACAATTTTTCTCTTTAAACATGAGGAACCTATGGAATCAGGGTAGAAAGTCCTCGAGGAAAGATAAACCCATCAAAAAGATAGAAAAAGAAAGTGAAAATAAAAATTTGTGTATGTCAAAGTACAGGATTTCAGAAGACGGAAAACAAGTTTCTAGCAGAACATATGTCGGTGTTGTTTCTCCTCCATCACCACAAGAAAAGAAAAGGAGTTTAGTAGAGACCAATTTTATCAGTATCTCATCAAGAAAATTTGATGTGGATGACCAGATGATGGAGGATTTGCTTGGAGATGACTATACAATGGATGGAATTAGAGAGGCAGTTGGTGCACCACATAGATGATTTTAGGGGATAAATTTTTCCAATGGGATAATTTTCCATGGATTTTCCCAAAAAATGATTCGCCAATTTAAAATGTTTTGTAAAAAATATTTTCCCAAATTCTATAGAATAAAATTATTTTACCTTAAAAATCGCTAAAAATTTATAGAAACTATATAAAATCCTTAGAAATTTGAATATTTTTACAAAATTATTTCCAAACATTTTAAATTTTTCATATTAAGGACTAGTAATATTATCCCATGTTTATACGTTTTAACATAAATTTCCATAAAATTATCCTTGGTGCACAACATTATGGTGAAGAAGTTCCTGTGGTGCACCCTCTTGTTGGACAGTAAGATATTCTAGAAACTAGTCATGTGGGGATGTACACTCTTCTCCGACAATTGATCCACCAGTGATTTAACGGGAAAGAACTGTAACATTGTTAACTCCAAAACAATGAGGTCAAGAGTGTCAGATTAGGGTTCATCGTCCCTACCTAGATTGAGCAGTGTACGATGAAGAACTCCTCAACGCATTCATGTGGATGAAAGTAGTCTAGCATCACTTGAAGGTAAGTTACATAACCATAATATTCATTATCATTCTTATAAAATCATTAAAGAATATTTTTAACCAAAATCCGATACTGCTAAATGTCAATTATTTTTGGCTTTGTTAAAATATAGAAGTTTGATTGTTGTTAGGAGAATTTTAGGAATTAAACAGTCAAAATTTTAGAAACAAATCATCATATTGTTATAAACCTTATGGATGTTTTTCAAATAATTGATAAGAAACCTTATTGTAAATACCATAATACAAGTTGACATGTCTTGTCACAATCAATTGTTAGCAAGATAAAAAAAAAACATTGTTTTCTCCAACAAACCTATCATCTCATGAAATGCAATATAAAACCCTTAGGACTTATTATAATAAATGAGATAGAATCGACACATGTGGCCCAATATATTTGTGGGACTTCACTAGTAGATGATTGCATTCTGACATGAAGTTAATTGGAGTCGTTAAGGGATTAATACATGATTTCTGGCATGAGAACAGTAGGCCTTCTTCCAACCCGAAAGATATATTAAAATTGATATGGGGCTATATGTACCATGAACCCCATATTAAACAATTTATTGACATTAGATAAACATAATTGTATGAGAGATTCAGGACAATACATAGTGCACTTGACTTGGGCCAAAGATATTTCCATAAATGCAAGATTTGGTATGTTCGAATTAACACAATTTGTAACACATGTTGTTGTAGATATGACATTGAGTATGGTTATTATTATCACACACACACACACACACACACACACATATTGTGTATTGCATACCACCCTTTTTTAGGAATGTTCAATTATATTGTCGTCGTCATCATCTAGAGAGTTTATTCACAACATATTATGTACAAGGATAGAGGGTTGTAAATTTTATCAAAAATATTTCTTAGAAGGGACATGTCCTATGTGTGGTGAAATGACATTACTCAAAAGTGCATCCATGCAAGTGATGAGTATGAATTGGGGAGGAAGGATGTTTTCTTGCAAAGATTTAAATGTGTCGCATATGATATTGATGGAGGGAAGAAAATAAAAAAATATACAATTGGTGACTTCCCAGGTATGAGTATGTGACTTACTTAATAAATGAATTAATCAAAAAGGAATGACAATATGTTCATCATGTCCATGTGGATCGATAGTAGGATGATAATTTTAGAATATGCAAAGATACATTTTTCGTTGGTACTATCTTATCAATGGCTGATTTTGCTGAGAACTATACCCTTCAATCACAAAATGAGATTCAAAGCCATTATTATCACTCAGATCAGATAAACATAATGGTCTATATCATATACATGCATGGCTCAAATAGTAACGAAGAAAATAGAGTTATATTGAAGGAGTATCACTTCTACATAAGTGATGATCGGTGCCATGACTTAGCCTACACACAACATTGATTTCAGTTGTTTTACAATCACCTTAAGGAGAAGAACATACTTATGGATCAACATTGGATTTGGTCAGATGGTTGTGTAGGCTAGTTAAAAAACGCTCTTGTATTTCAATAGTTATGTATGTTGCACAAAAAACTCAAGGTAGCACACATTTGGAACTATTTCGAGTCCGGGAACATGAAATGGGAGCATGCTAGAGTAGGATCATGCATAAAAAGAGTGTGACACATACAATAAATGAATTTCACAACCACTTCCCTCATTTGAGATGTGAAATCCATTGTTGAATTGTGTTCTTCAGTAAAGGGAGATAGAACAATAACTCGTGAAGACCAATCAAATAGGAAATGACATGTACATAGATATGTTTGGGAGGTCATCGATGTATATCGATCATAGTGGTATGAATGAAAAATAATCCATGGCACTCATGGATTCCATTTAGTTTGAACATCAGAGAATGCAATAGTTGAAATATGGATGAGAAAACTCTCTTCCTTCTTTGGTACATGTAGTATTAATGAATGGGATGATTTTGAATCGATAGGCATGGTCGATAGATGGGATAGTGTATCACTCCTCATTGGTCAACATATAACTATGGAATTATCCTAGTTGGAGGAGGACCAATCAAATATTTCAATAGATTATGATCACATATCATATCTCATACTACCAGGTTTGTTGAAACTTTCTATTAAATTTTGAATAACTAGCATCAATGGTTTATGCTTTGTTAATTATTTAGTGGAATCATGTGTTGGAACTTCATTTTTGCAGGGTACATATACACAGTGTTTTCCCTAAGAGGTAATGAATGGGGCATTGATTATTGGTTGTAACATTGCATAGAGGGAAAGGAAACCCTCATACGATCAATAACAGACTCCAAAGGAATTGAATCTTTGATTGGGTCAATGGTTATTAAAGGAGAATATATGACACAACATGGAAGAACACATAAGAAATATGGTTATTTATTTCAATATTATAGAACAACTGAAGCTATATACCACTTTATGAACTATAAACAATGCCAAATAAGAATTCATCAAAGATACGATACTTATTTCCTTACTCTGAGCATGATAAGTTAATGTAGACCATTAGTATTAGAAGTGATCCCTATGGTCTATGTTAGAAGACGTATAATTTTTAGCTTTTAAACTTTAGATTTTGCCTCTTAGAAATAATTTTTTTTACCCAAAAAAGAAAAAAACTTAGAGAGTTTCCTTTTAAATTTAGAATAAAACCAATGGTTTTTATTTATCAATAAGGCACTTACAATATCTTTCATCGATGAATTATTCTAAGTTGATCGAATGGTTCTAATGATCTCCGAAGTGTAGAAGTTTCCTGAGTTTTAAAAGAAAGTCTTTAACGGTCATTTCGAAACTTCACTCTTTGGGTGTGCCAAGAAGTCTAAATAGCAAAAACTTTGAAACTTCAAAGTCCCAAAGATAGTCACTCACAATAAATCCTAAATGACTTATGGATGCGTCATAGTACATGTGTCTTTTAAATTTTTCTTGGGTTGACACGTGGCCCTTATTTTTGACATTTACGTTGGATGATTCACACGTTTTCAAGTGACATGAAACACCTCTATTTTCTTGACATGTCATCAATAATGATGTCATCTCTACCATGTCATTCTAGTAGATTTCACTTCGGGAGTTTTAAACAAAGATGGATTTCAAAAACCGTTGAAGTATCAAAGCGTTGAAGTAACGAATAATACAAAAAAGTAAAAAGTGTTTTAAAGAGTTAATAAAACAATTAAATAAATTTAATTAATCATGATTAAGAATTAAAAAATTGTTCTAGGAATTTGGCCTTCGAAGGTTTTCTATCATGCCATATCTAAAACTCCCAAATGCCGAACCACCGAAGTACTTAAGTCTAACTCAATGTTTAAAACATGATTAATTAAAACATAAAAGTGATTAATAAGATATTAACTTCTCCATGAATTCAAACTTCAAGAGATTTATGCCCTCTTACATTCAAAAACTTTTAACGCCAAACTGTTGACTTGTTAATGACATTTATGATTGGCTAAAGTTAACGATTTGAATAATTATTGTGATTTGCTAGGTAATAAATTCCATCATATTTTTTAATAATATCATTGTAAACAAATAAATAAGAATATTGATAGACTTATGAATAAAAAATTTTGAATCTCAAGTCATTTTTCCATTTTCAATTAAAATTTTCATTCAATGATTAAGAACTTACATACTTCTCTTGTTACATGAAGGTCAATTTTATTTCCTTAAGGATTATGGCACAATGAAAATTCACAAGGAATATTTATGGATCAGGTGATGATTCCAATCCAAACATAGATGTTCTATCAGACACAATTCCTTCAGAGTACATGGAAGGGTTAAATTTGGCAGGAGTGCCAAGCTGATTGGGTCTTAAGTACTGTGGATCTTGAGTTCTTGAGATCAACAGCCGAGAGCGATTATGGGGGGATAAGTTGCATAGGTTTTAATTTCAAAGGGAGGTCCCTCAATTTAAACCACGATTTTCTCTCAGGGGCATGTGGCATCACCAGGTGCATTGCGGGACAAAAAGAGGGTTACCTCAAAACCACTTCCTCTCTCCCCTATAAAATAGAAAAGTATAAAGGGAATTTTTAACGCTAGACCATTAGAATCCTAAATCAACACTTGTCCTCCACCCACTCTATGTTTCACCCTCCAAATTGTCACACCCTCCACGTCACTTACCCCGTCTATCCCTACCAACTACATTCTCGCATCTACTCATCCCACCTCCTTATTGGAAACTTGTCCCCATGTCATCCTACTCGTGAACAATTACTCTTCCCCGTAACTGTTAGCCATCCCATAATGAGGCAGCGTTGAGCTAACTGTCCAATTACAACCCCCATATCTTCAACTACAATTCTTTATCCCAGTAACGCATTCGAAGGGATAGATGGAAACATAATTAGATGGGAAAGACAGTAAGCCAATGATTGTGGTGGCCTTAATGGACATGTGTACCCAGTTCAAAGAACAAAGTAAAATGAGTGCATCTGCAAGAAAATGAAGGCGAAGATGAAGTGCCAACACATCAAATCAAAGCTCAACAATATATGAATGCATTTATTTGATTCGAATGATATTCTATTTTTAGGCAGATATCGTGGGAAGTCCAATGATTTTCAGTTGAGACAACTTTTGTATAAATAGATATATTTTAGATCTATTCGAGGTTGCTTCTTGTCGGATGTAAAAGAGAATTGTTTTTTGAATATCAATACATGTACAGACATAGATTCTAAGTTTCGTTCAATTTGAGTTATGTGTTTCCATCTCTCTGAATTTCTTTTTGTATTTCTTGAAGAATGAATGATTACAATTTAGTACTACATCTTTTGTGATCATAATATATCAAAAGTTCATTCAGTAACACATTTTCCACTGTTATTACTGTGAGTAAAACAAGACCTGTGACCTATGTGAATTACTGGATTTGTATCTCCTTTCAAGGGTGCATCTTCTACTTTTCTTCTACTGCAAACAAGGTGAGAGTTATCTATAATTGATACCTGACTTTGTTTTAACAATTTTTAAAATCATTTCTACATAATTTTACATTATAATTTCAAATCAGATAATGAGATACAACCTTTTTATTGTCTTATCATTAATCTCATTATTATTTCTCATAAAAATGAAGGTAGAAAACAAATCATTCATAAAAATACTTCATTTAAAATCGTTGATGCCTCACATTATTCTTTGATCCTTACAATCAATCTCAGGAACACCAGTCTACTTGAATGGCCATAGGTGTTGATACTGAGAGGGGGGTGAATCAGTATCAATTAAAATTTAAAACCTTTTTCAACTTATAATTAAACCATTCAATTATATCCAATGAGAAATGAACAATAGTATAAGAGTTACACCAATACACCACAGTACACCATGCACAATATATGAGAAATAATCAATAGTTATTGTTCAAGGGAAGTAATGACTTCTAAAGGTTGCTACAACTTCCAAATGTAAAGGGAGGGATAAACCTCCAAGAGGAAGATACAATCCTCCAATATCAAGAGAGGGTTTAACACTCCATCCTTTCCCCTTCCTTCCACCCAAGAATATATGAGAGATCATAAAACTTTACATTAAATCATCACCATCAACCAACCATCACATAGAACCTGATAATGCTTCCTGTGAATTCTTCAACTTATGCAATTCTTGAATTCTTGGAATACTTTGATCTAGTAGATAATGTTACTCAATGTATTTTCTAAAACTTTTCCAATTTTCTCTCCTTGAATCCTCCCCAAAAGGAAGTTATAGAAAGAATGATAGACCTTATTAAATTCGAGTTTATTCAGGAGATGAAACTTGTATAGAATTTTGTGCACTCAATATTTAACATAAAATTTTGAAACTTTCACACAAGAAACTATAGTTCGTACATGTTCCAATGAAATTGGTCCCACATCATTTGGATTCTCTATGAATAATTTATGAATGTTTTACCCATAACACATGTTTATTGACTAGCTTCATGACTGGTCAAAAACCCTATCTTCCACAGAGCATATCTCCATAATTATAGTGAATCAAGAGCTGAAACTTTTACCACAGGTACCTTGATATTTCATCTCAATACCATAGCAATTTCTCCATCTGATCATTCTAGAAACAAAGTTATAGAGAAAATGGTAAGATGACCTGAAAATAACATACCTTAGAACACATCACCAAAAGACTTCATCCTCCCTTGAAATCTGACATTCTTTACTTATAATTTTCCTCTGAAATTTGACTTGTGTATAAAATGAATGTATAATGATATTTATTTATACCATTTATGTCACTTCCTTTTAACATTAGGGCTGACCTAACACTTTCTTATTTTGTAATTATGTTCTTTAATTATCTTCAGGGCCTACCTGTACTTCCTTCTTCAATTCACTTTGTCATCTTCAAAAATATATTTATGCTCAACCATGAGGATCCATGTGACGTACCACATACCACCAGAAACAACATGATGTATACTATCCATCCACGGGTGTTTTCTCTGCATGTGCATTGTCCTTTCTGTCTAAATATCTTCATCAATCTTGCAGTCCAAAACAAATGACTAGGGTTGACATCAATGGCAAAAACCAATCTTCCAACAATCTCCCCCTTTGTCATTGTTTGCAACAAGCATGCTCCCCCTATCATCATGATCCCAATTTCTCTCCCCCTTTGACATCAATGAAAAAGGATAGGTTTGTTCCCTTTGATTTTAATGGAAAAATGTAACTCTCTTCTTTGGGTCTTCTCTCCCTGAACATGTGGCATTCAATAATACTTCATCCTTATTTTTGGTCTTTGGGACTTTTTGTTCCTTAAAATCCTTTTGTGTGGCTTCTGTCTTCTCTCTCTTCTTCATGTCTAAGATGTATATGTTGTTCGGTCTTCTTGTTACATTTGCAACCAATCTTCCTGAGTTATTTTCTATGATTTTAACTTTTCAAGAGTCAAACGTAAGAGTGCATCCTTGATCACACATTTTACTAACACTGAGTAGATTATTATTCAAGTCTTCAACCAATAGAACATTCTTTTCTTTTACATTTTTTCTTCCAACCTCTACTACACCTTCTCCAAGTATTTTGGCAGATGAATCATCTCCAAATGCAACATTGCCACCCTTTCTCTTCAAGATGATGAATTTGTCTTGATCCTCGGTCATGTGTGAAGAAAATCCACTCTCTATGTACCATTCATCTTCTTCCTTACATTTTTCAACGATTAATTCTATTCGACAATCTTCATTGTTTGGAATCTATTTCCTTCTCCATACTGTGGTTGGCATAGGGACATCTTCATTCATATATCTGTAATCTCGTGCTTTGCAACCAAGATAATTACATTTGTACCATACAACATTTTTGTCCATCAATGGGTAAAATGAATTATAACTTATTTTGACAAATCCATGATTATTTCTATATCTTTTGTTTACACCATTCATGTTTCTTGTGTATTTGTTCATTTCATTGATTCTGCAATTAATTGCCTTATGTCCAATTTTTTTTTAATTATAACAATGACCAAGAAATAAATTTTGATACCTGGGAGTAAGTGACCTTCTTTGTGATGTAGTCCATTTGGGTTCATGATCTAATCTTCTATAGTTTCTTTCATACTGATTGAAGCTTATTTGATTCCTGAAGGTAGGAGGTCTTCTTGGATTTTCATCTCTTCTGTAATCATTCCTTCTTTCTGGTATCTTGGTCCACTTCTCATCAACTGTCTGTGTAGCTCTTTCTTCAAACTTCTTGTTGGTATTTGAATCTTATTTGTATGAAGTTTCACCCATGCATCCAAGATGTGTTAATTCTTTTGGCACTTGAGAGTTTCTTAAACTCTTCCTCAATGAGACAACTTCTTGTTCAAGTTTGTCACAATCCTCTTCTTTCTTCGTCATTTGGTCATTCTTTACTTCTGCTATTCTTCTTTCTTGTTCAAGTAGAGTTTTCAAGGAAATGGTTTCTTCTCTTAGTTTCTGAAAGACTTCTAATTGTTTCTTTAAGATTACAACTGTCTTTTCATAACTACCCAATTCACTTCTTAGTGTTCTACGCGTGTCTTTGAGATTGTTATTTTCAATCTCAACATGCTTCAATTTTTTAAGATTCTCATCTTCTTGTTGAATCATTTCTACTTCATGATTTTCTTCTTATTCATTGTTATCTCTTTCAATCATTGGATGAGGACATTCAAATTCAACATGTCCTACTCCTTCACAATTAAAGAAAAAGAACTGACCTCTATTTGCTTCACTGAAATCTGAGATGTTGAAATTTGCTTCAACTTCTTTTCTTTTGCTGCTTCTTCCCTTGCATAAAGGCCTTATAGCTTTTCCCAAATATCTTTTGTTTATGCACATGATCCCACCTTGGATTTCACTGAATCTGTCAATCCATCCAGGATGGTATCTATTGTCAATTTGTTATTCCTTTTTGCTTCCTTCTGAGCTGTAGTATTTGGTTTCTTTAAAGGATTGTATCCTAAAGAAACTGAGAACCAAACATCTTCCCCAAGAGATTTCAAGTAAGTTTCCATTCTATTACTCCAGTATTCAAAATTTCTTCCATCAAATGGTGGAATCCCATTTGGAATGTTGTCTTCCATTTTTTCTTAGGATATTCCTTCAAGTGGTTAAACTGTACTGAAGGTAACCTGCTCGGATACTAATTGTTGATAATGAGAGGGGGCTGAATCAATATCAAGTACAATTTAAAAAAAAAATCAAATTATAATTAAACCATTCAATTATATCCAATGATCAATGAAAAATAGTATAAGAGTTACACCAATACACCACAGTACACCATGGACAATATATGAGAAATAATCAATAATTATTGTTCAAGGGAAGTAATGAATTAAAAAGGTAGCTACAACTTCCAAATGTAAAGGGAGGGATAATCCTCCAAGAGGAATATACAATCCTCCTGATCCAGGTGGATATCGGTGGCCAACCAACTTTTTCAAATGGCTCAAAACAGTTTTTTGGCAATTTTGACAATTTACTATTTTTAGCAGGTTTTAACTTTAGGAGCCATTTTGAGTGTCCAAATGAAGTTTTTTTAAGATATAGGTTCTCAATGATATCCAAAGGCATGATTTAACCCCCAAAATGAATCTCCTTGATGATACCTTTCCAATGAGCTATCACACTCCTAAAACGGAGATCATATGCAAAAGTTACGACCCCGGGAAGTTGATGTACTCACTTACCCAAACGGGGCCCACATGAATTTTGGCGTTCATCTCCTAGGGTTAGGTTTTTGGATGTCTAGGGTTTTTGGAATTCTTTCTTATTGTAAAAATGCATTCATATCCTCATTGTAATCATCTTCTTGTGAATGCGAGTAGCCGTCACATCTCTTCTCAGAGATAAGTTGCCACGTCCATTCTAGCGAGTCTTTCACTCTATATTTTTACAGTCTTTGTACATTTATTTGATTAATAGAAATCATGTATTACTGTACATATGTGTTTATGGTTGCATATCTGATACATTTCTATTATATTACTGAATATCTTCAATATCTATGTGCATTTCTTTATTATATCTCCGCTCTCATTTCGTGCCGAAAATAATCCGGATCAGTGGTATCAGAGCAGGCTTCTCTTGATCATTTTTTCAGTGCATGTCCCCGACGAGGTCCGAGTATAGCAAGTTGGGTCTCAAGCTTGTCTCTCTTGAAGACAATCTCTCTCACACACCCAAGAAACCCTCAATGGTGGAAGAAAAGAAAAACGACGGAGCAGACGATCCTATCAATCTGTTGCTTGAGAAATCTCTCACGCGACAGAGGGATGAAATGATGGAGAATTTTTCCCACATCCTTCAAAGCCTACCGATAGCATCAGGCACATCTTCATCAAGCGGCCACTTTGGAGGCACCTCACCTTTCAAGGTACAAGTTAATCTTGATATTCTTGTATTTGAAGGACAAATAGATGCAGAAGCCCTAGAAAAATGGTTAACTCTGCTAGAAGGTTATTTCTCTGTTCACAATTTTTCCAACAAAGAAAAGATCACCTTTTCACTCCTTAAAACTCTCCCTCATTTCAAACATTGGTGGGAAACTTACTGGGAGAAAAGTTCCACAGAGGTGTCTGGAATATATGGGGTCGATCCCACTTGGGATTTTTTTGTGGATGCGGTAAAGGAACAACATTACCCTGTTGGAATCTATGAGGACCAGCACATGAGATGGACCACACTGCAGCAAGAGAGGGGCCAAGAAGTTTCAGAGTTCACTAATACCTTCGATACCTTGTGCACCAAGCTGGGTATCAAAGACTTCGAGTGACATTTGGTTCTGAAATACCATGGGGCTCTACATAGATACATCCATACTGAAATTGATTTTCTGGACATCTCATCACTCAGTGCTACTTATCGATATGCTATTAAAATTGAGCAGAAGTTTAAGCACCAGAACAAATGGGAATTCGAGTCTACAAATATGCAACAACCAAAGTATGACAATGACGGCCCTAACAAACAGTGTCCCAAAAACCAGTCCAAGACACAGGAAAAGAAGGGTCACGGGAAGACAAAAAAGGACACCAGAAAATGGTGTTATTTCCACAAAATCCCTTGGCACAACACCGATGATTGTCTTTCAAAATAGTCATTGGTGGCTAAGATCAAAGAAATGGAGTCGAACCCTGATTCAGAATCTGATTCTGAAAATACTGGTAAAGGACAGATCATTGACGCAAACCCCACTGCTATTGTCATGACTGCAACAATTCAACCAGAAGAACCAATAGATCGTGAAGAGGGGGAGCGCCTTTTTCATTCACAGACGTGGGTGAAGGGGACCCAGCTACATTTTATTGTTGATAGAAGAAGCCAGAAAAACCTCATCTCAGCAAAGGTCATCAAACAGTTGGGATTATCGACAACACCACACCTGCAGCTATACAACATCAGGTGGCTTCGGCAAGGATGAGATGTCCATGTTAGCCAATAGTGTCGATTTTCATACAACATCAAACCCTTCAAGGATGAGGTATTATGTGATGTTTCCCCACTAGATGTCTGTGATGTTCTCTTGGGCCAACCATATATGTGGAGACGCCATGTTGTTTATTAGTCTCGACCCCGTAGTGTCATTGTTACTTTGGGGGGTCATCTCTACAAAATACCAGAGGTAGTTCCAACTATTGTTCCACCTAAAAAGTGTCGTAAGGTAGTATCTCATACTGAAAAATTTAGCTTTTTCACAATACGTTCAAAAGGAGAACAAAAGGACACTGCAACCACTACAGTCTTGCCCCAAGCACCTTCTATCCAACAGAAGCAGGTTGATAAGGCTGCAGCGAAGTGCAAAGATTCCTTCTACACATTTTCCTCTCATGTATCTTGACTTATTGAATAGAATCAACCTCAATAGGTTCGTAACATATTTCCATAAACTAAGTAGTGGAACGTCTCCAACAAGACAAGCAACTCACCAAGATGCAGATTCAACAAATGCTTTTCCCTCACCCCTAGGAACTCAACGCAATGGAGACCATTGCTTCCTAAGGAGGGAGGATTTATCTATGTGGATATCAATGGCCACCCACCTTTTCCAAATGGATCAAAACAATTTTCTGGCAATTTTGACAATTTACTATTTTTAGCAGGTTTTAACTTCCGGGGCCATTTTGAGGGTCCAAATGAAGGATTTTCAAGATCTAGGTTCTTAATGATATTCGAAGGCATGATTGAGCCCCCAAAATTAATCTCCTCGATGAGACCTTTCCAACGAACTATCACACGCCTAAAATGGAGATTGTATGCAAATGTTACGACCCCGAGAAGTTGATGTACTCACTTACCCAAACGGGGCCCACATGAATTTTGGCGCTTCATCTCCTAGGGTTAGGTTTTTGGATGTCTAGGGTTTTTGGAATTCTTGCTTATTGTAAATAGGCCTTCATAGCCTCATTGTAATCATCTTCTTATGAATGGGAGTAGTCGTAACATCTCTTCTCAGAGATAAGTTGCCACCATTCTAGTGAGTCTTTCACTCTGTATTTTTACAGTCTCTGTACATTTCTTTGATTAATAGAAATTGTGTATTACTGTATATCTGTGTTTATGGTTGCATCTCTGATAAATTTATGTTATATTATTGAATATCTGCAATATCTCTATGCATTTCTTTATTATATCTCCGCTCTCATTTCGTGCCAGAAATAAACTGGATCACCTCCAATATCAAGAGAGGGTTTAACTCTCCATACTTTCCCCTTCCTTCCACCCAAGAATATATGAGAGATAATAAAACTTTACATTAAATCATCACCATCAACCAACCATCACATAGAACCAGATAATGCTTCATGAGAATTCTTCAACTTCTGCAATTTGTCAATTATTGGAATACTCTGATCTTATAGATAATATTACTCAATTTAGTTTCTGAAACTTCTCCAAGTTTCACTCCTTGAATCTTCCCCAAAAGAAAGTTATAGAAAGAATGGTAGACCTTATTCAATTATGGTTTATTCAAGAGACCGAACTTGTACAGAATGCCTGACGCTCAATATTTAAAATCAAATTATGAAACTCGCACACAAGAAACTATAGTCTATACTATTTCCAATGAAATTGGGCCCACATCCTATGGATTCTCTATGAAGAATTTATGATTGTTTTATTCGAAACACTTATTTAGTGACTAGCTTCATGACTGGTCAAAAAACCTATCTTCCACAGAGTGTATCTACATAATTATAGAAAATCAAGAGCTAAACCTTTTACCAAAAGTACCTTGATATTTCTTCTCAATTCCATAGCAATTTCACCATCTGAATCATTATATAAAAAACGTTATAGCGAAAATGGTAAGATGACCTGAAAATAACATACCTTAGAACACATCACCAAAAGATTTCATCCTCCCTTGATATCCGACCTTCTTTACTTTTGATTTTCCTCTGAAACTCGACTTGTGTATAAAATGAATGTATAATGATATTTATTTATACCATTTATGTCACTTCCTTTTAACATTAGGGCCGACCTGACACTTTGTTATTTTGTAATTTTGTTCTTTAATTATCTTAAGGGCCTACATGTACTTCCTTCTTCAATTCACTTTTTCATCTTCAAAAATTCATTTATCTTCAACCATGAGGATCCACATGACGTGCCACATACCACTAGAAACAACATGATGTATACTATCCATCCATGGGTGTTGTATCTACATGTGTATTGTCCTTCATGTCAAAATACCTTCATCAATATTGTGGTCCAAAACCAATGACTAGGGTTGACATCAATGAGAACAACCAATCTTCCAACAATATCCCCCTTTGTCATTGATGGAAAAACTCATGCTCCCCTTATCATCATGATCCCAATTTCTCTCATGAAGCAAAAATTATTCAACAAGAAGATGAGAAGCTTAAAAAATTTAAGCATGTTGAGATTGAAACTAGCAAGCTCAAGGACACGCATAGAAAACTAAGAAGTGAATTGGGTAGTTGTGAAAAGACAGTTGTAAGCTTGAAGAAACAATTAGAAGACTTTGAGAAATTAAGAGAAGAAACCATTTCCTTGAAAAATCTACTTAAAGAAGAAAGAAGAATAAGAGAAGCAAGGAATGCCCAAATGATGAAGAAAGAAGAAGATTGTGAGAAACTTGAACAAGAAGTTGTCTCATTGAGAAAGATCTTAAGAAACTCTCAAATGCCGAAAGACTTAACACATCTTGGATGCATGGGTGAAACTTCATACAAAGAAGATGCAAATACCAACAAGAAGGTTGAAGAAAGAGCTACACAAACAGTTGATGAGAAGTGGACAAGGATACCAGAAAGAAGGAATGATTACAAAAGAGATGAATATACAAGAATACCTCCTACCTCCAGGAATCAAAAAAGCTTCAACCAGTATGAAGGAAACTATAGAAGAGTAGATCATGAACCCGGATGGACTACATCACAAAGAAGGTCACTTACTCCCAGGTATCAAAATTTCTTTCTTGGTCATTGTTATACTTGCAAACATTTTGGACATAAGGAAATTAATTGCAGAATCAATGAAAGGAATAAATACGCAAGAAACATGAATGGTGTAAATAGAAGATATTGAAATAATCATGGATTTGTCAACAGAACTTATAATTCATTTTACCCATTGATGGACAACAATATTGTATGCTAAAAATGCAATTATCTTGGTCACAAAGCACGAGATTACAAATATATGAATGAACATGTCCCTATGCCAACCACAGTATGGAGAAGGAAATAGATTCCAAACAATGAAGATTGTCGAATAGAATTAATCGCTAAAGAATGTAAAGAAGAAGATGAATGGTACATAGACAGTGGATTTTCTTCACACGTGACTGGGGATCAAGACAAATTCATCATATTGAAGAGAAAGGGTGGCAATGTTTCATTTGGAGATGACTCATCTGTAAAAATACTTGGAGGTGTAGTAGAGCTTGGAAGAAAAAATGTAAAAGAAAATAATGTTCTATTGGTTGAAGACTTGACTCATAATCTACTCAGTGTTAGTAAAATGTGTGATCAAGGATACACTTTTACGTTTGAATCCTGAAAATGTAAAATCAGAGAAAATAACTCAGGAATATTGGTTGCAACTACAACAAGAAGACCGAACAACATATACATCCTAGACATGAAGAAGAGAGAAAAGACAAAAGCCACACACAAGGATTATAAGGAAGAAAAAGTCCCAAAGACCAAAAATAAAGATGAAGTATTATTGAGTGCCATATGTTCAAGGGGAGCAGCCCCAAAGAAGAGAGTTACATTTTTCCATTAAACTCAGGGGGAGAAGCCCTGCCCTTTTCCATTGATGTCAAAGGGGGAGAGAAATTGGGATCATGATGATAGGGGGAGCATGAGTGTTTCCATTAATGAAAAATGGGGAGAGTGTTGGAATATTGGTTGTTGTCATTGATTTAAACCCTAGTCATTGGTTTTGGACCACAATATTGATGAAGGTATTTGGACATGATGGACAATGCACATGCAGATATAACACCCATGGATGGATAGTATACATCATGTTGTTTTATCTGAATGTGCATTGTCCTTCATGTCCAAATACCTTCATCAATCTTGTAGTCCAAAACCAATGAATAGGGTTGACATCAATGGAAACAACCAATATTCCAACAATAGGTATGAAAAATAAATAATTGAACAAAAATTTCATATTTATGAATGATTGAAATTTTTATTTAATTTTATGGTTGTAATGGTATTCTTGTTTTTTAAGTTTTTTTTGTTTTTTTAGGGAACTATGTTTATCCTTGCGTTGCTTTCCTAGACTTTCTTTACCTTTCCTTTCCATGCAATGCATTGCCATATATTTACTTTCAATGACATCCCATGACATCCCATGCCTTTAATTTCCATGACATGCCTTGCCTTTCCTTCACTTTCCATGCCTTTCCTTGTGTTCCCTTACCTTTCCTTGACTTGCCTTGTCTTTGCTTCCCTTGCCTTGTCATGCCATGCTATACCATGTATTTACTTGACTTTTCATTCCATTCCATGCCTTGCCTTTCCTTCACTTATTATGTCATTCCATGGCATGCCTTGTTATTCTATGCCATGTTATGACTTGCCATGCCTTTCCTTTCCATTCCATTCCTTGCGATGTTTTTCCCTTCCTTGCCTTTCCATTCCTTTCCTTCCCTTTCCTTTCCATGCATTTCCATTCCATGTCATGCCTTTCATTTCCATGCCATGGCATTCAATGCATTTCCTTTCCTTACCATGACATGCCATGTCATTCCATGCCTGGCCTTTCCCTTCCATGCCTTGCCATGCCATGCCTTTCCTTGCCTTCACTTGCCATACCATGGAATTCCTTTACTTGACATGAAATTTCTTGAATTTCCATGCCATTCCATTGTAAATGTGTTGAACCTACACAAAATAGATCTAGCTAGAAAATACTACACACATTGGTAGAGAGAAATTGAGAAAGAAGAAGCAAGAGAGAAAGAATGAAAGAATTCTCATTAACCGTATTCCACACTCAAAGAGTGAATACTTTACAATAGATATAGGATACATGAGTAACTAATGAGCCATAGTGGTGATCTAGAGTGATCTGGACACACACCAACAGCTACAAGAGTAAATTGCCACCTAGTCTAGTCTCTCGGGAAGTTACGGGAGTGAACTGCCACCTAGCCAAGTTAACTAGTCAACTAGTCTTCAGTTAACTGACTGAACAAAGAGTAGTGAGTTGGTGATAATCCCAATTTTTCATGGTGACAAAACCAATGCAACATTTAAACTCAACTCAACTAGTCAAACTAAAGTGTCAACTAAAAGAGAATATTTTCTAGGTGGAATATTCTCCCGTAAAATATAGGAGATTGGATAATGACTAATTATAACAAATAAACAAGGAATAAACTTAGGAAAAATAAATCCTAGGTGTGTGTGAAGTAACTCCAACACCCCCCCTGAACATCACTATGGTGAAAATAAAGAATGGGTCCCGGCTATGAGGCCATGTTAGTTACCCAAATACAAAAGATACATTGAACTAAATGAGGAAAGAGGGAAAACCTCATGGGAACAAAACCCGCCCTCAAATTACAATGTATAAAATAAAAAATGATAAGGAACAAAAAAACAGTTGCTAAAAAACCATGTCATTCACTCCAAGAAGACCTCACAACTGTGCAAGTTTGTGCTCATTGAAGATTTTGTTGAAGATGTATATGTCTGCACGGATCTAATGAACTATATGCATCATTGATATTTCGACACATATCCACTTTATCTTCTTGTAATGAATAATATCCAAATAAATTTTGGATGAAATTTTGAAAACCGTGCGGCCGTTTCCGGAAAAACGCTGAAATTTGGTTGATTTTAAAAAGATCATAACTTCAATTTCTGGACTCCCTTTTTGACGATTTTCTTTTGAAATTGGATATTTTCCTGAGAGGAATTCAAATATCCAATTTTTTTCTGCAATTTTTTCTTAGAAAATATCATAATGGCGTCTGATGTGAGTGGCTCTCTTTTTGTCTCTTGACATGCATGCATGGTGCATGCAAAAGTGTTTGCATGTGACTCCTGAGATGCATGCCATATATCATCCACATGAATTTTATAAAACAAATCTGAAATGGAGTAGACATCGTCTTCAATTAATGGAATACAAATTTCTGCAAATACTTTTGAAGAAGACTCTTCATAATAAGAGGATTGATCTTTTGATGGCTTCTCTTCTAGCTCTATCTATTCGAACTCCTGCATGAAATATTCAAAATATTTTTTATTCCCAAATAGAACCTCCAATCTGGTCCATAATTCATTTGGAGTTAATCCTTGTGATTCTTCATATACTTGATGGAAAAGTTCGGGAGAAACAGACATGTCGATACTTCCTATGGCCATATCTTGTCTATTGTGAAAGTAATTTTTCTCATCGACAGAATCAAGATCTACTTCCATTGTCATAGTAATTTGGTACATGCCTCTACATCTAAGATGAAGCAGAATTTTTGGCTTCCATTCCAAATAGTTAGGAGGCATGAGAAGTATTTCCGACGAATAATCCAGCTTTTTGTTGTCTTCAATCTTTTGTACCTACAAAAAATGATTTGGTGTATCTTTTCCTTAGCATTTCATCGGCTCTAATACCATGTAAATGTGTTGAACCTGCATAGAATAGATCTATCTAGAAAATACTACACACATTTGCAGAGAGAAATTGAGAAGGAAGAAGCAAGAGAGAAAGAATGGAAGAATTCTCATTAACCATATTCCACACTCAAAGAGTGAATAATTTACAATAGATATAGGACACATGAGTAAATAATGAGCCATAGTGGTTATATATATTGATTTGGACACACACCAACAGTTACAAGAGTAAACTACCACCTAATATAGTCTCTGAGGCAGTTATGGGAGTGAATTTCCACCTAGCTAAGTTAACTAGTCAACTAGTGTTCAGTTAATTGATTGAACAAAGAGTAGTGAGTTGGTTATGATCCCAATGTTGAATGGTGAAAAAACCAATGCAACATTTAAATGAAACTCAACTAGTCAAACTGAAGTGTCAACTGAAAGAGAATATTCTTCAGGTGGAATATTCTCCCCTAAAATATAGGAGACTAGATAATGACTAATTATGACTAATAAACAAAGAACAACCTTAGGAAAAATAAATCCTAGGTGTGTGTGAAGTAACTCCAACATCCATGTCATGCCTTTCCATGCCTTGACTTGCCTTACCATCCCATATCATCCCTTTCCATGCCATGACATACCATGACTTTCCTTTCCATGCCATGCCCTACCTTGCCATGTATTTCCTTGCCTTCACTTGCCATGTTATTCCATCCCATGTCATGCCTTGCATTTCCATTCCATCGCTTGCCATGTATTTCCTTGCCTTCACTTTCCTTGCCATGCCATGCCATGCCATGCCATACCCTGCCATGTATTTCCTTCCCTTTCCTTGCCATCCCATGTCATGCCTTGTATTTACATGCCTTTCCTTTCCATGCCATGTCATTCCATGGCATTTGTTTCATTTCCTTGACTTACCATGACATGCCATGCCTTTCCTTTCCTTTCCATGCCATGCCTTTCCTTTCCTTCACTTTCCATGCCTTTCCTTGCCATGAAACTCCTTGAATTTACATTCCATGCCATGTTATTCCCTTCCATTCCATTCCATACCTTTTCTTTCCTTTCCATCCCATGTCATCTCTTTCCATGCCATGACATAACATGCCTTGCCTTTCCATTTCATGCCCTACCTTTCCATGTGTTTCCTTTCCTTCACTTGCCATGCTATGGAATTCCATACCAGGCCATGCCTTTCCTTTCCATTCAATGCCTTGATTTGTCATGCCATCCCATGCCATGCCTTTCCTTGCATTGTCATCCCTTTCTATTCCTTGCCTTGCCCCATGTCATTCCATGCCATGGCATGCCTTTCCTTTTCTTCACCTTCCATGCCATGTCTTTCCTTTCCATTCCATGTCTTCCCTTTCCATTCCATGTCTTTCATTTCCATGCCATTCCATGTCTTTCCATGCCATGCCATGCCTTGTCATGTCATGCCATGCCTTACCTTTCCATGCCATGTCTTGCCTGCCTTTCCATTCCATTCCATGCCTTTCCTTTCCTTCACTTATCATGCCATGCCTTTCCTTTCCATGCAATTCCTTTCCTTTCCATGCCATGCCATGCCTTACCTTTCAATGCCTTGTCTTTCCTTCACTTGTTATGCAATGTCTTTCCTTTCCATGCAATTCCCTGCCTTGACATGCCATGACATGCCTTTTCATGCTATGACTTTCCTTACCTTCAATTTCCATGCCATGCCATGCCATTTCTTTCCTTTCCATGCCAAGTCATGCCTTTCATTGTCTTTCCTTTCCATGCCATGTCATGCCTTTCCTATCCTTTCCATTTTTTTCCTTGCATTACCATGGCATTCCTTTCCTTTCCATGTCATGCCTTGATTTCCTTGATGTTCCATTTCATTCCTTTCCTTTCCATGTCATGCCTTTCCTTTCCTTTCCATGCCATGAAATTCCATTCCTTTCCATGCCATGCCATGGATTTCCTTGCCCTGACTTGATATGCCATGCCATGCAATTCCATTCCTTTCCATGCCATGCCATGGATTTTCTTTCCTTGACTTGATATGCCATGCCATGCAATTTCATTCCTTTCCATGCCATGCCATGGATTTCCTTTCCTTGACTTGATATGCCATGCCATTCCTTTCCATACAATGTCATGCCTTGCATTTCCTTTCCATCCCATGCCATTCCTTACCTTTCCATGCCTTGCCTTGTCTTTCCATGCCATGTCTTTCCATTCCATGCCATGTCTATCCATACATGGTGTTTAATTGTCAAACATAGGTAATAAGAACTAAGAAAAACCCTAGTCTTGAGGGTCCTCCATAAAATGATTTTATGAGAAATGGAATGATAGTGTATGGCTCCACTAGTTGATACCTAATTCCCTAGATCCAATGCAATCATCGTTTTGTCCATCTGAGTTTCGTTTTGAGTTTTATCATGAGTTTCAAGTCACGTACTCAAGCCATTGAGGGACATGTAGAAACTTGGTATGTGGCATAAAATCCAAATCAAACAACATAGCATAGTTTTGTAAGTTCCAACACATCTATTTGACCAAGGCCCACATGACCACTCTACCCACAATTGCCCAACATAATGTTCTTGAAAATCAACCTCTTATTTAGAAATTGCATTATGCCTCATTAAGAAAAACCTTAGTCAAGGAGATCCTCCATCAATTTTTTTTATGGGGAACATAATGAAAATGGAAGGAACCCACTAGTTGACACTTGGTTCCATGGATCCAATGCAACCGATGATTCGTCCATACAAGTCTCGGTTTGAGTTTTATCACAAGTTCCAACTCGCCTCCTCAATTTATTCAGGGACATGTTGGAAATTTGGTCTGGGAGTATACAATCCAAATTGAGCATCATAACGTAGTTCTATAAACTCTTGCATGTCTATTTTGACAAGGCCCACATAACCATGCTACCCACAATCATCTGACATAGTGTTCTCTAAAATCAACCTCTTCTTCATAAATTTCACTATGCCCCATTGAGAAAAAGCCTCTCCTCAGAGATCCTCCATCAAATTCTTTTCTAGGAAACATAATGACAACGAAGATTCCCCACTAGATAAAACCAGGTGCCATGGGTGTAATGCAACCAAAGGTTGTCCATAAAAGTCCCTCTTTGGGTTTTATCATGAGTTATAACTCACCTCCTCAAGCCATTCAGGGAAATGTTAGTAATTTCGTCCGAGGGAATAAAATAAATACTGAGAAACACAAGACAGTTTCATAAAATTTGGTACATATGTTTGGCCAAGGCCCATGTGACCACTCTACCCACAATCATCTAACACAATGTTTCTAAAAATAGAACTCATCTTCAGAAATTGCACTATGCCTCATTGAGAAAAACCCTAGTCTCGAAGATCCTCCATCAAATGTTTTTTTAGGAAATTTAATGGCAGTGGAGAGGCCTCACTAGTCGATACCTAGTGCCTTGGATCCAATGTAACTGATGGCTCATCCATTCGAGTCTCGGTTTTAGTTTTAGTATGAGTTGAAACTCACCTCTTCAATCCATTAAGGGACATGTTGGGAATAGACCTAGACCTAAACCTAGACCTAGACCAATACTTAGACCTAAACCATTACCATGACCTATACCATGACATATACCATGACCTAGACCATGGAATGACAAGGCAATGTCTAGGTCTAGGTCTAGGTCTAGGTATGGAAATGCAAGGCAAGGAAATGTAAGTCAAGGAAAGGCAAGGTAAGCCAAGCCAAGCCAAGGAAAGACATGAAAAGGATAAGAAAATCTAGACATGGGAAGTCAAGGCAAGGTATAGGTATGGGTCTACAAGTTATATCTTGTTATAAAAGTTATTGAGTTGAAAGATTAGTTTTTGTTTCTTTGATTTTAAATAAGGCCTTGAATTTAGGTTGTTTTTCATGCAATCCAAAAGATATTATGGATCAATAGTATAATGAGACTACACCATAAGGATGGAACGTAAACCTATCTATTGGAATCCCTTTCTATGTAAATCCTATTAATTATGATAATCCATGTTTCACAACTATGAAGATACCTAAGATATATGAATAAAGAGAGCTTATGCTATGACATTGAAATTATAATGCAAGTATTTTCATCTAAGATAGATGGAATAACATGTTGTATAATTACATGATTAATGAATCATTTGATTGTAATTTTTAGGTATTAAACTTGTTCATTTAGTACAATAATTATTTTTTTAAGGAAAAAAAATGTATGATACGTGAATGCCATTATTTTTTTATTAAATTAACTTGAAACTTATTTTATTAGAAGTTAATTAACTTTGGAAATAATTTAATGG
>ML791620.1:1117017-1167329 GCA_009831015.1 Picea engelmannii
ATTGTAACTGTTGAGTCTAAGAGGGAGTGTTAAATATATTGTACCCTCAACAGTATGATCGTACACTGCCAGCTGTAATGGACAGTTGTACTTTCTATTTTTGTCTTGCTTGAGCATATATAGCTCAACCATCTTACATTGTAATGAGATCTTCAGTTCTGTTATGTACTTCTTCATACATTTGAATATACTATTCTTTTCTCTTTGCATTTCTCTGTCCTTCACAATTTATCAGTTTCCAATGGGTTTTGGTTGAATTCTTTGTTGTACTCAAAACCCTTGTTGTTCGACATTTTTTATACTGCATATATGAGCCATGATTTACTCTCCTAGATTTTGTTCAAAGGTATTTTACGAGTTCAAAAATGTGTTTACTACATTGTAGTGATGGGTCGACCCCATTCGAGTCTAGTTGAAAAACCCCAGCACATTCATGTATTTATTTTAGTGAAGCCTACCCAACCTTATGTTAAATACCTTATGTAGGTCCTATGCTCAGTGACCTTAGAGTTTGTTTAAAATATAATATGCCTTCCTGACTACGCCCAATTTTGAATCATGGTCATTTGAATGGTAATTAGTTTGATATCAATAATTACATTGAAATTTGAAAGTGGGGTTTTCGTTGAAGTGTGTCCACAATTGTGTATTTTGATTTCGTCATGGCTCATTACTCTGAAACTATTACATATTGAAAAATCATGAGATCTTTCTCTATTGAACGAATACTTGGATGAATAGATGAAGAATGGGTGTGTTTCCCAGTTTTGATTCTACACATCACTTTTACAAAGTAAATTGGAAGTTGAATTGGCATTTTGCTCTGCTCTGCATATATTATTTTGCGATTGCAGATTTGATTTGGAAAACTCTTCTTTAAAAGAAAATACATAAAAATAAGTCATCTTTTGAAAGGGAGATACTTGCATTTGTATGAATTTTAGTAAAATATTATTCAGATCTACACAATGGAAAATGGCATACATCTCACAAACATTAATGTTGCAAAAGGAATAAAAAAAAAATAAAGGAAATATTTGTTGCAACTTGTTTGTTCTTTTATGGTTGTTTGAATTTATTTCTTCTTGCATAGGGTTACTTCTCTTCATAAATAACACTTTCCAAAAGTTCTTCCTAGTCCCTATATCCATATTTCACTTCAATTTTTCATTCATTCCCCCCCCCCTTGTATTGAAATTGAGGATAAATTCTAAATAAAATAAAGGGAAGAATTGAGACTATATTATTTGTGATGAGTTACAAGATAGTTAGTTGGTGTATCATATACTCGAGGTCAACATGAATTTTTATGAGTCACTCCCTTAGTCATGATTTCAAAATCATTGAAATTAATTAATTTAGTTTTGAGTGAAATAAGGAGTGACAGAATTGCAATTGGTTGATGATGCAATGAGACTTGGAAGATAAAGATAATTCATACTGTGTGTTTTTATGTTGATCAATGGAACATGTGACATTAAATTTCCCTATCATTATATCACTTTACCCTCATTACAAGCCCTTCATGATCCCAAAAACATTTTTTTTTAAATCCTATGTTCAAATAGTAAGTGATAAAAGGAAGAATAAATTTATAGTTGAGTTTGAATTAAGTATGTCTCTCCTTGATTTCTTGCTTGATATTTGTTGTCAACAAAGCTTAATCTAAATTATATTATGTAATTGTATTTGGTTTTTATCGACCATGGTGATATACTCTAACCCTATTTTAAACTCTAGATGAGCTTCTTTAGTAGAGGAAGTGGTGGCAGAGGTAGGGGAGATGACCAAATGAATTTTGGATGCATAAGAGACTCAGGTTTTCAATCCACTTTGATGACGATTATGAGGAAGTTAGTCAGTTGTTTCAGACATGATTATTAAATATGGTAGGAATATGAGTCTTCCAACCACATTCTCCACCCCAAATACCATCGATCCAAACTCATATGAGTATCTTTGGAATCCATGGACACCCTCATGTTTCATTTCCACTTGAGGTCCCAGTTAATGATGGGTGAAATACTATTATCCACCCCCCTCGGTATCAAGCTCAGGGATGACCCTATTCCCATTTTCATTATCTCCACCTCCCATAAAAAGATCTATTGTCTATATTTCCATAGAGACTTCTCATTCCCAATCCACTCAGCCATCTAAAAGTCTTAAGTCTCAAGATCAAGAACCCAATTCTAGTAAAGATAAGCATCCTAATAAATCTGCTGAGTCAGAACAATCAGTCATGTTGGATAGGAAGTTTTGGAATATAGGTTTGAGAAAAAATCCTAAGTACAGAAGAAGTGCGCAAAGGAGAAGAAGAAAGATGAGGAAGTGTGCATATGAGATGCATCGAGAAGGATAATGTGCAGTAAGAAGAGTAAAACATAGAATAAAGAAAAGAGAAGAATAAAAGAAGGAGAAGGAAGAATATGAAAAGGAAATATGACATCTCAACATTCTAAGGATAAAAGGACGTGTAAAAGCAGCATGAAGATGGAAAAGTAGAAGAAAGAAGTTGAACAACTAGTTAATTGAATTAGCCATGCAATGTAATTGCTTTTTGGGATGAACCAAGTATGGTTTTAATCCCTAGATTTGATGGATAAATATGTAACTGATTGGGAGACTAGGGGTTCCATCCTATGTTATGTTTTTGGCTTCATTTTATCTATTTGTTAATGTAAGGGATGATGCACAAAGAGAGAGTATTTTACTACAGAGCAGCTAGGTTAGGAGAAGAAAAATATGTCCATAATACATCTATGTAAGTGCATTGCACAAGCCAGAACTTAACAAAGCCATATTAAAGAAGCCAACCATTGTGGATGTAGCCCAAAATTGGGTGAATCGTGTTAAATGTTGTGTGACATGTCTTTTATCTGATTTCTTATGAATTCTATCTGGATGCATAGAAGATTAGTTTTATATTATGTTTAATCTTTGTGCAATAATAATGATTGTTACAATGACGAGTTTATGCAATANGAATAAATTTATAGTTGAGTTTGAATTAAGTATGTCTCTCCTTGATTTCTTGCTTGATATTTGTTGTCAACAAAGCTTAATCTAAATTATATTATGTAATTGTATTTGGTTTTTATCGACCATGGTGATATACTCTAACCCTATTTTAAACTCTAGATGAGCTTCTTTAGTAGAGGAAGTGGTGGCAGAGGTAGGGGAGATGACCAAATGAATTTTGGATGCATAAGAGACTCAGGTTTTCAATCCACTTTGATGACGATTATGAGGAAGTTAGTCAGTTGTTTCAGACATGATTATTAAATATGGTAGGAATATGAGTCTTCCAACCACATTCTCCACCCCAAATACCATCGATCCAAACTCATATGAGTATCTTTGGAATCCATGGACACCCTCATGTTTCATTTCCACTTGAGGTCCCAGTTAATGATGGGTGAAATACTATTATCCACCCCCCTCGGTATCAAGCTCAGGGATGACCCTATTCCCATTTTCATTATCTCCACCTCCCATAAAAAGATCTATTGTCTATATTTCCATAGAGACTTCTCATTCCCAATCCACTCAGCCATCTAAAAGTCTTAAGTCTCAAGATCAAGAACCCAATTCTAGTAAAGATAAGCATCCTAATAAATCTGCTGAGTCAGAACAATCAGTCATGTTGGATAGGAAGTTTTGGAATATAGGTTTGAGAAAAAATCCTAAGTACAGAAGAAGTGCGCAAAGGAGAAGAAGAAAGATGAGGAAGTGTGCATATGAGATGCATCGAGAAGGATAATGTGCAGTAAGAAGAGTAAAACATAGAATAAAGAAAAGAGAAGAATAAAAGAAGGAGAAGGAAGAATATGAAAAGGAAATATGACATCTCAACATTCTAAGGATAAAAGGACGTGTAAAAGCAGCATGAAGATGGAAAAGTAGAAGAAAGAAGTTGAACAACTAGTTAATTGAATTAGCCATGCAATGTAATTGCTTTTTGGGATGAACCAAGTATGGTTTTAATCCCTAGATTTGATGGATAAATATGTAACTGATTGGGAGACTAGGGGTTCCATCCTATGTTATGTTTTTGGCTTCATTTTATCTATTTGTTAATGTAAGGGATGATGCACAAAGAGAGAGTATTTTACTACAGAGCAGCTAGGTTAGGAGAAGAAAAATATGTCCATAATACATCTATGTAAGTGCATTGCACAAGCCAGAACTTAACAAAGCCATATTAAAGAAGCCAACCATTGTGGATGTAGCCCAAAATTGGGTGAATCGTGTTAAATGTTGTGTGACATGTCTTTTATCTGATTTCTTATGAATTCTATCTGGATGCATAGAAGATTAGTTTTATATTATGTTTAATCTTTGTGCAATAATAATGATTGTTACAATGACGAGTTTATGCAATACTATGGAATATATTGACAATAAGAATCTGAATCACTAAGTAAGTTAATCCAAAACAAGGGAATAATTAAGTGTACAGAACTAATAAGGAAGAATGAACATAATCATTACCTCCTATTTTCCCCATACTGCAGAAACTTGGTTCTCGTAGTCCTTATATATACCTGAGGGAAGACCTCATATTCACAAGTGGTTGATGTCGAAAGGGCCGATTTCTAGTGGGTTTTGTTGGTCATAGATAAACTGAACCTAGAGTCTCACAAAACACGTGCAGCGCCAACAAATGGTTTGATTTCTAGGACCCATAATTTGCGATTAAGGGAATGTTTTAGAGCTCGAATAAGAAGGAGATATAAAAATGGTTGGAAAGGAAGGAACGATAATTTTCTGGACATGAGAACATAAATAATCATATGAGTGAAAAACAATGGATGCAAAGGTACGTGTACACAAATTTGCATGAAATTTTCTTTTGCAAATTTCCAATTATTCTGACTTAGTGGATAGAAATATTAGTGGAGACAACTGGAATGTACAAAGTTGCAACGCCAAGGAATTGGACTCCTGAATTGGTAATACAGTTGAATTATGTAACTAACCCAACTACTCATGCAATTTATTTTTTGTTGGATAACATCCTATAATATCCCTCGGATGAACCCAATTGTAAATGTAATGTATGAGTACTTAAGCTAGTGAGTTGTTTTGACATCATTTTTGTAATGCACCTTTCATGGCATAGTGCTCACATGTACTACATAGTAAAATGATGTAGTGTACACATAACCTGATACCATGTGCAGTAACTAAAGTGCGTGCAATATGGGGATCAACGAACCTCATGTATATGATATGTATTATAGGCTGGTGAGCCAGATATGATAAGATGGGATGCTTATGTTTTGGAATTAGGCCAGTGCGCCTAGTTGTTAAAGGCCAATGCACCTATTTTGTATATGTCTCATGACTAATATAAAATACATTGTTGCATTCAGACTGACCACGATAAAAGAGATGGGGGACTAAACTTCACCAATTAGGGAAATGGAAAGCCAAAAATGAATATTATATTAATATTTCTTTAAAACATAAAGTATGGATAATTATTTTATCCTAAGTTCTAAAGTTGGGGACAAGTGGACCAAAGTAGCTTCCAACATGACAAGTGTCAAGTTAAGTACATGCATACATATCGTGGGGAATTAGATCTTTGGACACCTTCACCATCATTCCAACGAACATCCTTACCATCATTATCACGATCATTCTTACGAGGATCTCGCCTATGATTCCTTCCATCATTCAGTCATCCAGTCAATGATTTCATGACCATTTTCACTCATGCAGTCAGTTATCATTCAGACATTCATTTCACTCTATCTGATCCTATTTCCATAACCATTTATTGTTGGTGTACCTGGTTATTTTGGGAGAGGGATTGAAGAAGCGGGTTGTAAGGCCCGTGGGAAATTGAAGAGGTGGGTTGTCAAGTCCGTGAGAAATTCTCTGAGTGAGAGAATTGTTGGGGAATTGATTCCTGAAGGTGCTAAACTATAGCTACAGTGCTCTGAGACTTTCGATCTGACCTGTTGCTGAAGCCCTGGAAGGGAAGTGGGGCGGCTAAGGGACTATTGAGCAGAGAAGGGGCACACTTCATTGGGTCGGGTAGGCATGTGGAGAATGAGAGACTATAGGCTATTAGTTGAGTGAGAACCTAAGACCGAGTCTTTCCTGTTGTCTATGAGCCTTTAGCCTGGTTAGGAATTCCTTTACCCAGGTGGAGTTTAGTCCCAGCTCGGGGGTGACTCACTGTTGAGAGTGATGAACAATGTAGTCTAAGGATGGGAGGTTTGTGGATGATCTGTATGTAGTTGGTGACAATATTTCCAAGATAAGTATCAATCGTGTGTTAAATTTACATGCTGCATTGTTATTTACGTGCTTATGTTACAATTTATCATATGTGTGATTATAATTGTCTTTATGTTTATGGGTATTTCCCTGTATATGTTGCATGTCTATGTTTACTGTTATTTCAGTATGAAAACGTATATTTATAGAATGTGATCATTTGTGTACGTTTATATGTAAATATTCTGCAAGAGTGTTGTATGTATATGTTATAATTGCATGCAGTTTGAAGAGAAAACTTATGTGACATAGCTCAGTTGAATACTAGGTATGTTACATTATGTTCTGAAGGGAGAGAACGAAAGTGTTTTCTCGTGTAGCCTGACCTTTGAAGGATGGGAATGTTACAAGTATGATTTCATAGCTAAGTAAAGCATCTAAGGAGTGGCATTCCTGGCCGGTGTGAGGTCGGGGATGTTATAGTATGGTATTAGATCTTCAGTTCCAACACTGAGCCTAGATGGGCCGGAAAGGTTCAGTTGAAGTGAATATTCATAGAAGATTAAATTTCAAAGTGGCCAAATTTTCAAGTCACAAAGCATCCAAGGAAAATTTTGGCACCACGTGGAAAATGTTGGCGTGCAGGTGTGCACGGTAAATTATGGCACATCGTGGAAGAATATTGTGTGTGGATGCATGCGTTGAATTTAGCATTTGCGGGGTGAGCACACACATAGTAATGTGCACGTGGTGTGCACAACATTGTAAACCACAAAAAAGTGGGTTGGTGCGCGCATAGAATGAGTATAATTTGTCTCGCGACAGTGTATTCGATGGTGCACACAGATTATTGTGTGTGGTGGGGCATATTGAAATTTAGCATGGTGCAATGCATAGGGAGAAATGCATGTGGAATATCAGTGTGCGATACCAAAACTGTGCGCAATGGATATTGGCACACAATGCAAAAGTAGTGCGCACAAGTTATTAGTGCGACGGAGAAGAAATGCATAGGGGATATAGGTGTGCGGAAGAACGATTTACCTTGTAGTGTTGTTGTGCAAGATAAATATGGGTGTACAGGTTGAATTTTTGTGTGCGTGAAGTCGTTTGGAAGGCTATGAGTCTGAGTTAAGAAAAAAAAATAAAAATTGCATGATATTAGAGGAAAAAGAAATAGACAACCGCATTGGATCATTATTTAAAATGAATTCAGAGTTGGTTGTGAAGAAATAAATATAATCTAAAGTGTTAAGCTGAGAGCATCTCAGAAATGAATTCTGATCTTTATATTCCTCTGATTCAGACAGATACAAGTGAAATATAAGCTTACAAGAAAAACATACTATGAAATAAAACAAGACTCATGACACCACCAGTTAGAATCTTGTAATAAATAGTCCAAAGTCCGCTTCTTCATTTATATAATCGTATTAATCCAAAAATTACAAAAAAAAGGAAATGATAACAGTTATCATATTGTAAAAAGGACCGTTTAAGAATAGGTCTATCATCTCTGGAGTCCCTTACCTCTTCTACCCCCCTGTTCCAAAATTCGTTGAAATATACCTAATTTTAGTTGAGGACACATTTCATCTTAGCGATCTCCTCCTTTAAAGAATCTAACCAAACTAATTGATTCTCTCCAACACTTTCAGCCATTTCAGCTGTGGTTTCCTTCTTCTGTTGCTTGCTCCTTTTCTTCTTAGAAGCTGGCCTGTTGATGACTAAATCCTTCATAATGGGATTCAACCTGGCTTCCAATGTAGATTCGGTGGTAGGTTCTATGCAAAACTTAGTCGCTAGTATATGCGCGACTACCCTTTACTCCTTATTCACAGGAAAGTCTAGCATGTTACCCGAATAATCAGTCTCACTGGATTTATCCTTTTCCATGTACCTCAGTTTGTGGATACCAAAATGATTTTAAAGAGAGAAGAAAGTCGAGAAATTTGGAGATTACTCCGTTTATGGATAAATTGATGTCTCCATACTTGAGGATTAGTAGTTATAGAATCCCAATTATGAAGCACATACAAACTATGTACAAGTGTGTTGGATTTCCATTCTCGTCTAATCCATTTCAAATGATTAGCTTTTGAGTTCGTTATATGGTTGTGTTTAACTAACGTCATACAATTGTAAAGTACTGAACGAGTGAAATGGGGTGATCTAACTAGCCGTCACTCATTCCACGAGTCGTGGTTTTGACATTTTGAAACACGTGATACTGCGTCTTGGCAAAAGTTGTTTTGGCAAACTGCCTTTTGCCCAGATGTATCTATGAATGTTCTACGTGTCTATGTTCTCATGACTTAGGTCTTCTCTAAAATTTTCATGGTGATAACACCAGAAAATCAGGAGAGATAATTCTGATATATATATATATATATATATGGAACCAAAATGGTTCATATTTTTCATGAATTGTTGAATTGTTAACCTGATAAGTTTCGATGGCTGCACGTTTTTCATAATTAACAACAACTAGATTAGATCATATCAGTGCAGAGTCCATAAGAATGGAAGAGGCACAAGGGAATTTCAGTCATCTAGATGAGAGCAGAGGGATGGATGTCCATTTGGGCATTGAAGGAAAAAACTCCAATGGACATGGAGAAGAAAGGAATGAAAACATGAATATGGAAAAGACCATTAAAAATGTGCAGAAGGATGTCCAAATCCATAAGGATGATAATGAAAGGATTATGAGAGCTGAGAGTAGTAGGATGACTTCAACATTAAGTTATTGGAGGGATTGAACATAATAGAAAAGAAATTGGTTAAGGAGAGTGGCTCAGGAAAATCTAGAAGTCACAAGCCTTCGAATGAGAAAAGAAGATAAAGAAGTGTTAGCAAACACCACCATCATTCCCCAAGGCATTCCAATAAGAGAAAAGGAAGCAAATCAAGTCCATCCCTTGTCAAAAGGCATAAGAGGTCTGGAGTGGATGAGTTATGAGGATAAATGAACAAAATCAAACCTGCTACATTTGATGGTGAACACAAGAAGGATGAAGATGCAAAAACATGGTTGTTGGGAATGAGAAAGTATTTTCAATTGCATAATTATTCTTTTCATGTAGAGGGTAGAATCACTATCTATCAATTCAAAGGAAAGGCATCCATGTGGTGGGATTAGCTTGTGCAGGTGCAACACATTAAAGAAAAACATATTACTTGGAGGGAATTCAAGAAGTATTTTGAGAAGAAATTCTTGACTAAGAGACACTACGACAAGAAAACGAAATAGTTCTTTGAAATCAAGATTGGAAGTATGACCATAGATGAATATGAGAGAAGGTTTCTAGAACTAGTGAAGTATGTCTCATTCATCAAGGATGACACAGTCAAAATTCAAAGGTAGTTGAGTCGATTTCCATCATTCATCAGTGACAAAATATAGTATGATGAACCCAAGACATTGGAAGAGACCATAAGGCGAGCTAAATGCCTATATGATCAACAGAAAGCAAGGCAAACTTTCCAAAAGGCTTGGGAAGACAAAAATAAATTCAATATGGATCATAGGAAAAAGGGAGCTAAGCCACCATTCTTCGGAAATAATCCACAGGGATAGAAAACGCCTAAGGAACCCAAAATGATTGATAGGGAGTCAAGGTCCAAGACAACCACCTATTCAATGTTGGGGTTATAAAGGATATCATAGGTTCAGAGATTGTCCTCACAGAAGTGAACAAGGAAGGGTTGTTCACAATGTACAACTAGCTGAAATAGTGGAGGACATGGGAAAATATATGCCAAGGATCTATGCAACCTTGGACAACAAGTAAGTAGAGTATCTGTCCCACATGATTGAAGTGGAAGGTATGATCAACAATCAAACCATTTTTATTTTAATTGATTCAGGATCTAGTCATAGTTATATAGACCCTAAGATGGTGGAAAGTTTTCATTCCCCAAAAAGCAAGCATGGGAAATCCTGGTTGGTGCAGCTAGCTATAGGAGCCAAAAGAAAATTTAATGATATGGTTAAGTCATACCTCATGGACATGAATGGACTGAAAATCAAGGCAGATTTGAACATCTTGCCTTTAGGTTCCTATGACTGTCTAATTGGGATGCATTGGTTGGACCAAAATCATGCTCTCCTAGACTGTCATAACAAAGAATTTACTTGTTTGGATGAGGAAGGGAAACTAAGGAAAGTACAGGGAATTCCTAGAACAATAACCATTAGAGAAATTTCAGCATTGCAGCTGAAGAAATGTTACAGAAAAGGATGTCAAATATTTGCAGCTCATATAGAAGAGAAACCTAAAGATAAGGAGCCAAATTTGGAAGATTATGTAGTCCTGAAACAATTTGAAGATGTGTTCAAGGAAGTACTAGGAATACCCCAAAAATAGACATTGATTTCTCTATAAATCTAATGCCTAGAGCAATGCCAGTTGTTAATGACCAAAAACGCACCAGCATTTTTGAAAGAGTGATGCCTAATATTGTAGTGAAAATTTTGACAGCTTCCCGGGCTCCAAATTCAAATATGATTGCACCATTGGAAAGCTTATGATTTGTAGTTAAAAATTGACTATTTGAACATGCAAAACGGACATTCCATGGCTGAGAAAATTGATTTTTCCCAAAGGCATATTTTTTCTGGAAATTCTGACTTTCGGTGGTTTAGGCGAGCCTCCAATGTGCTCATTAACCACCGAAAGAGGCGCTTTCGGTGGATAACTCACCCAGAAACTTTCCCAGTAACCACCGAAAGCCTGTGTGTCTAGAATTGAGTGAGGTTTTGCACAGATCAAGGATTTTTTATATGAAAAGATTCGGAACCTTTTCCAATGCATGTCTAATGAATTATCAGATCCAATTCAGCAGTTAGTTTTGATATATGATGGAGAAAGGAGTTATTTCAAAGGTCTATGGACAATTTATGTTTAACAGAAAAGCAGGATACCTTGCCACCTCAGCTAATTCGACCTGATCTCCATTTGAGAATGATCACTTAGCTTTGGGAGGTTGTTCTACACTTCACCAATAGTCAATAGAGACAAATCTGGGATTGGCCTCATTTTGAGGAAGCATCCCACTTATTTTGCAACAGATTTTGACTTGATATTTTTAGTTGATTTGATCCATGTTTTCAGGATCTTAGAACTGTTTTGTAATGCTATAAATATTAGAATAGAAGATGCACCAGGGGGTTCGATTTTGAGTGCTATGATGCTGCCACTGTAATGAAAAGACCTATTCTTATTTTATAAAAAATTGCGAGCTTCCTTCAGTTCTGTGTCAGATTTTCTCCTCTGTTCTTTTATATCTTATGAGTGGAAGTCCTTTGTTGATGCTCATTCAATTTGCAGTGACTGTCATATCACTGATTAATTGTCTTATTTGATAATCATAAGTTATTTCTTGGTTATTAAACCCATTGTGTTTGTTGGTATGAAGCATAATTTGGTTGAATAGATGTTTTCTTTCCCCCATTTAATCAAACCTTGTCTGACCACGGTGCTAGAAGGCCTTGTGAGATTTTGTATCTCTAGACAGTATTGAAAACACAGTCAAGTATTCATATATTCATCTTGACCCAAAAACCATATCAAATATTGAGAAAACATTTCCCAAAAAAGAGTTAGTTACCGGGCATCTCCGACTTACAGCCTAGGAGAGTTTCCTGGAGTCATAACAAATTGGCGCTGTTGCCGGGGAGAGGAGATCGAAGCTCAGATTCTCTAGGAGAGGACATAGATCTATTTCTTGATGATAGACAAGGAGTAGACACTCTCAGGTTGTACATCATCTATCTGGCGACTCCATGAAGGACGAATTCAGTGGCGACTCCATTGTTAAGAAAATTGTTGGTGACTCGACTGGTATGACATGAACAACATCTTAGCAAAGAGGTATGCATTCTGTGATTTTTCAAGCATTTCTGATTTCCCTAATCAAGTACCTACTAGAGATGAATGGGAGAACAGTCTTCCTAGATTTCAAGGAGAAGAGTGGGAAGTGCCAACTGAACATTTGTTGGACTTTCATGACTACATGCATCGGTTGCAGGTAGTGCATGAAGATGTCCAGATCCGACTCTTTTGTTTTTCATTAGAAGGGATTGCTCGTGATTGGTACCGGTCTTTGCCTAATGCAAGTATCAGTTCTTTGGAAAAATTTCATGCTGCCTTCCATTTGTTTTGCAAAACCAAGTTTTCAACTGATATTCTTTATCCAAAATGTTGTCATGAATTTAGTGTACTAAACAAAGATTTAAACAATTATGAAAAAATTGTTGCAGCAGAAGATATTTCTCATCATGATCAAGAGATTGGTCATCCACATCATGATAGCCATAGTGATGTTTTTGTTATTGCATCAAATGCATCTCCTGACTTATGTTGTCGTGAAGAGGATATTGTTCCCGTTGAAAATTTGAAAAGTGAAGAGCAAATTTTAATATCAGCAAGTGACAGTTTTAGATCTGCAGAGGATGAGGAGGATAGCCTACCATTTACAGATTTGCAGGAACTGCCTAATCTTCAGCTAGAACACGCGAATCATGATCAAGAATGTGTTAATGTTGTAGTTGATACTAGTCATGAATCTTTTGATCTTAATTACAGAAAAGACCCAAATCCTGTGGTTGAATCTACAACACATGTTATGGGCAGCCCACATTTTTCAGACTTGCAGACAAAGGCAAATTGCATCACTTATGAAGAGAGTGATGGTGGCGAGGAACTGAACAGTCCAGATCAAGAGTCTATTGTATATGTTTATCCAACAAATATCGAGCAACCTGCATTCAACAATGCGATTAGTAAAGGTAGTTTTCAGTATCTTTTCAATTTACAGTTGGAGTAGCAGTCCAAAGAGGTATTCCTTGACGTTTTTAATGACCCTATCGCTGATTATTTAGAATTTATGAACAGAATAAATGTCAAAATATTTCCTTTAGAAGAAGGATGGTTTTGTCATGTTTTTAAAATGCATTTCTGCATTCTGGGCATTCCTTTACTTTTTGGGTCTAGATCAAGGAAGTTATCAATAAATCATCTCCTGAAATGGCTTCATTGGAAGCACGACTTCAATTAATAAGAGCCAGTACTGTTGGCTTAGATGTAGGAGTAGATAGAAGAATAAGCTCGCCATCCGAGCAGGCAGATTCATTTTCAATTGTTTTTCAGTTGTCTCCAATAAGTAGAGCAAGGCGGAGAATAGCAAAGGATGGCACCTCAAATTCTTCTTTGCGAGGATGTTATGAGTCATTGTGATGCCCTTTCCAAGTGTCTCGCCACTCTCTATCTATAGTCTACTTAGTAGGAAGAAGTCCATCAGGTGGGTTAGCTGCAGGAATGTACTCTGAAGATGATATTGATGCAGTGAGGGCTTTTGCTGAAGAACCTGGCATTGTTGATCTATTTTTGATTAATGAATGACCACAAGGAATTCTCAATGGTGTTACTTAGAAAAAGCATCTCCAAGAATTGAGCATATGTCAGGAGGCAATGCCATGATATCGGAACTGGTTGCAGAACTTGAACCTCGGATCTAAAGCTGTTGGTAATGACAAGAACGAGAAGTTTATCCATGCACTTTCACCCATACCTGCATCAAGGATGTCTGTATCTGATCTTTCTGCAAGGCCTTCAAACTCAAAACCTTTCCCATCTAAAGTTTAGCAACCATCTGTTGGGGCAAAGGATACAAAGAAACGGCCTGAAGCTACGAATCATTGCTATTTGCCGAAAATCATGACTATTGGTGGAGATTTCTTGGTCATTTTTGCAGTTGGTTGAGAAATTGCTGCCCAAAAATCATGTATATGATCGGGTTGTCAGTTCACATCCAGGTTGATATGGCACAAACTCTCATCTGAGGTCTGTTAATCTGTGTATTCATTTCTGGATTATTTGTGTGTATCGTCATCTGAGCTATAATCCCTGAAAGATAGTTGTTCTTCCGCCATCTTTTGAGGAATTCCGTTTGAAGGTTTGGTAGAGATGGTGAAATACGTAGGAGGACCCCTGCCTCTAACTTCCCTGAATCACATTTCTCTCATTTGCAAATCTGTTAAGGAATCCATTCATTTCTATGAGAATGTCTTGGGATTTGTTCCTGTTAAGAGGCCTGGATCTTTTGATTTTGATGGAGCTTGGCTTGATTCAACATTTCATAACTGAATGGATTTCACATGCGAATCATCAGCGGATTAGCCAGATCAGCCATGAGTTACATTACATCATGGAGCAATGTGGAGGCGTCTCAAACTCCATTCAATTGAGCATTAAGTTCTCTGATGGTTATCAATGCAAAACGGCCCGTAAACTTCTCATACTGGCGCGCATTTGCAACTTCAGTCTCATTCAAAGGGTAACAGATGGTCGAAATTCTAGTTTACAGAGTAAACTAAATGATACAGGTGTACGTTTCATTGTAAATGGCTTAAATTTCGCTTCTATAAATAAAGCTTGAACAAATTGGTGCCTCAAATTCTGATCACAACAACTACTATTGAAACAAATACCCTCATGTTTTGAACTCAAGTGTCGAGCATATAGTTTGCTGAGTCAGTGCTATCATCTTGTTGGGACTATTCCTCCACATAAGCAAACATTTAAAAAAAGGGGGGCTGGGAGTTAGCAAGCTCTGCTGGAGAAGGGGAGTCGGCAAAATTATGGTCCTGCAACTTTAGCCTACAGCATGCAAAGGCTTTGACAACTGAAGGGGATTTTCAAGCTGCAATAAGTGCTTTAGAGTCTGGACAACAGTGAAATGAAGTATCCTAAACTCGATATGGTCTTTGTAACTTTGATATTGCACGTTCATCTTATGCAGTGGGAAGATGCAAGTGCTCTAGAGAGAGCTGTGAACAAATGTGATGCCATTTGGAATTCAATTCCTCAAGATCAAAGACAGTGTTGTTGTGATCTGCACCTTTATAATGAATTGTTGCACACTTTTTATCTTTTATGAATATGTGATTACAAGGAGGTTTCAAACCATGTGAATATCTTAGATGCTGCCTGGCAAGATGACATGCAGCGAATGGAATAAGTTCAGAAGTTGAGTGCAGAACTTAACAGAATAGAGAGCAGGTTATTGCAACCTGGTCTACAGTAAAACAAAAAATCAGAATTGTCTGAGAAAAGAAAAAAAATACAACATGAGATACGTAAGTTTGAAGAGCCAAAATTGGATCACAATGGACAAGTATCAGAGCCTTCTAGTTTTGGGAATCCCAAATCAATTTGGAAAGAAAAACTGGAATTAGGCCCCCCTTCCTCTTAATGGAGAGTGGTTACCAAAGAGTGTTGTATATATCTTGGTTGATCTGATGGCAGTTAAATGTGATCAACAAGGGAGCACGAAGAGCCTTCTATCAAGCTTGTTTTTGCCTAAAGGAAATTTTGGCTTGGAAGTCCTTGCTCAGACTGCAGAAGATTTTAGAGAGGTAACACATTTTTAAATTATGTTTAAGTTACAAGTTTTGGTGGCTTAGGAGAACATTTTAATTGTTCATTAGCCACCAAAAGGCAGAGGCCTTGATCACCTTAAGCTATGCTACTCATCATGGATTGATGCCAGATTTTCCCAATTACAATTACCCTCTTCGGAAACTGCTTTGTATAGAAAATTTAGACTTTTCAGATTGCAGTTGAAGGAACAAGCAGTCCCAGCAGCTAGACAACTTGGATTAGAGGCCCTTGCTCAAATTGCCACTTCTATGGAAGGAGAGTTGCAAGCTGAAACCCATCAAGAGGAGATTACAGGTTTAGTCAAAGAGAAAGGAGCTTCATCTAAGAAGCCCTGAAGTTATTTACAAACATGCAGGTAATCAGAATTTTGATATTTTGATTTTTGAAATACTTCTGTTTTTATGTGGTTTAGGCGAGCCCTCCAGTGCTCATTAACCACCGAAAAGAAGTGCTTTCGGTGGACAAGGTGCTTAAATCCAAATACTGTTAACCACAGAAAGTTGTTTTAACCAGAATATTCAAAATTTTGCCCAGATTCGAGATATTCAAGTTGGAATGATGTGAAATCTTATGGAATAGGATGATTATGAATGATCAAATCAAGTCTAAACACTATTCTTGAAGAAGAAAGTCAAAAATAAGTTTTTTAACTATATTTGGTCATTTTAAAGGGGAAAAATATTAGAGGATCTAAAAATTCTTTGTATCTGAAGCTGTTGTTGTATTGATACACAATCCATAAAGGGTTTACAGAGACATGGTTGCAACCGGCAACACCCTCCGTTGGTGGCTTCACAGCCTGAATTTTTATTATTATTGTAGACTTATCTGTGGCTTCTTTATGATTGTTCACACAATTCAGTGGTTCTTTGGTTTACTATAGTCCTTGATCCTGCTTCTATACCTTATGTAGATGCTAGTGGTGGTGCAACCTATTTTCCTCATTGTGTTTCTGGAAGGCTGAAATAGGCAAATGGTGAAAATCTTCATCATGGAAGATAGTCACGGTGGATGTGCCGATTGACCTCATACTGAGAATTGGTAGCGCTGTGAACAAAGAGATGAGCTTCGTCTAGCAAACCCTGACGTCTTTGTACTCTTGCAGGTAATCAAGATTCATTAAGTTTTGATTTTTGGGTAAGTTTCTTTTTTTGGTGGTTTAGGCGAGCCTGTGTGTGCTCATTAACCACTGAAAAGGATGAATGACTCCATGGACCAATACTAAAGGCAAAAGGTCTTCTAGGTTCTTGGATACCTCACAGGGAGGTATCCATCCCAGTTGAAGCCAGATGTTAATGACCAAAAACGCACCAACATTTTTGAAAGAGTGATGCCTAATATTGTAGTGAAACGTTTGACAGCTTCCCGGGCTCCAAATTCAAATATGATTGCACCATTGGAAAGATTATGATTTGTAGTTAAAAATTGACTATTTGAACGTGCAAAACGGACATTCCACGACTGAGAAAATTGATTTTTCCCAAAGGCATATTTTTTCTGGAAATTCTGACTTTCGGTGGTTTAGGCGAGCCTCCAATGTGCTCATTAACCACCGAAAGAGGCGCTTTTAGTGGATAACTCACCCAGAAACTTTCCAAGTAACCACCGAAAGCCTGTGTGTCCAGAATTGAGCGAGTTTTTGCACAGATCAAGGATTTTTGATATGAAAAGATTCGGAACCTTTTCCAATGCATGTCTAATGAATTATCAGATCCAGTTCAACAGTTAGTTTTGATATATGATGGAGAAAGGAGTTATTTCAAAGGTCTATGGACAATTTATGTTGAACAGAAAAGAAGGATACCTTGCCACCTCAGCTAATTCGACTTGATCTCCATTTGAGAATGATCACTTAGCCTTGGGAGGTTGTTCTACACTTCACCAATAGTCAATAGAGACAAATCTGGGATTGGCCTCATTTTGAGGAAGCATCCCACTTATTTTGCAACAGATTTTGACTTGCTATTTTTAGTTGATTTGATCCATGTTTTCAGGATCTTAGAACTGTTTTGTAATGCTATAAATATTATAATAGAAGATGCACCAGGGGGTTCGATTTTCAGTTCTATGATGCTGCCACTATAATGAAAAGACCTATTCTTATTTTATAAAAAATTGCGAGCTTCCTTCAATTCTGTGTCAGATTTTCTCCTCTGTTCTTTTATATCTTATGAGTGGAAGTCCTTTGTTGATGCTCATTTAATTTGCAGTGACTGTCATCTCACTGATTAATTGTCTTAGTTGATAATCATAAGTTATTTCTTGGTTATTAAACCCATTGTGTTTGTTGGTATGAAGCATAATCTGGTTCAATAGCTGTTTTCTTTCCTCCATTTAATCAAACCTTGTATGACCACGGTGCTAGAAGGCCTTGTGAGATTTTGTATCTCTAGACAGTCTTGAAAACACAGTCAAGTATTCAGATATTCATCTTGACCCAAAAACCATATCAAATATTGAGAAAACATTTCCCAAAAAAGAGTTAGTTACCGGGCATCTCCGACTTACAGCCTAGGAGAGTTTCCTGGAGTGATAACACCAGTGACAAAGACTCCTTACAAAATGAGTACACCAGAATTGAAGGAGTTGCAAATGCAACTTTAAGAACTTCTGAATAAGGGGTATATACGCCCAAGTGTGTCACCTTGGGGTGCCCCACTCTTGTTTGTGAAAAAGAAATATGGAACATTAATATTGTGCATTGACTTCAGACAGTTGAATAAAGTGACTGTTAAGAACAAGTATCCTCTACCAAGGATTGATGATCTCTTTGATCAATTGAAGGATGCAAAGACATTTTCAAAGATAGATCTCAGATTAGGATACCATAAGGTAAGGATTAAGGAAGAAGATATCATCAAGACCTCTTTCAGGACAAGGTATGGTCATTATGAGTTCACAGTGGTTCCATTTGGGTTGTCAAATGCAACAGTTGTTTTCATGTGTTTAATGAAAGGTGTTTTCCGAGAATATTTAGACAAGTTTGTCATTTTCTTTTTGGATGAAATTCTTATATATTTTAAGTCAGAGTAAGAGCATGAATATCATTTGAGTATGGTGTTGCAAGTATTAAGGGAGAATCAGTTGTATGCCAAATTGAGCAAGTTCTTATTTTATCAGAAACAAATTCATTATTTGGGGCATATCATTTCAAAGGATGGGATATCAGTGGATCCTAAAAATATAGAAGCCATTAGAGAATGGTCAGTGCCGAAGAATGTGACAGAGGTAAGATCATTCATGGGTCTTGTAAGCTACTACAGAAAATTTATTGAAGGATTCTCAAAGATTACACACCCAATCACTTCCTTGCAAAGAAAGGGGCTGAAGTTTCAGTGGACATTGGTTTGCAAAAAGAGTTTCCAATGCTTGTAACAATTATTGACAAGTGATCCAATATTAACGATTGCAGACCCAAATGAAGACTTCATTGTATGAATAGATGCATGTAATGAAGGACATGGTCGAGTCCTCAGTAAAAATGGGTTTGTCATATGTTATGAATCAAAGATGTTAAAGGAGCATGAAATAAATTATGCCACTCAGGATTTGGAGTTGGCAGCCATAGTGCATGCCTTGAGGAAATCGAGACACTACCTCATGGGAAAAAGGTTTGAGCTAAGAACAGACCACAATGGTCTGAAATATTTATTTGATCAGCCAAATCTAAATGCTAGGCAAAGAAAATGGTTATAATTTTTAAGAGAATATGAATTTGATATAAATCATATCAAGGGGAAAGAGAATAAAGTGGTTGATGTACTCAACATGAGGGTGCATGAATTACATGCTAAATCCATTAGCATGTATCAGACTGATATTAAAAGAAAAATTCTAGAGGCTGCAAATGGAAATCTGCAATACAGATAATTGGTAGCAAAGTTACAATAGGGTAAGATACCACAAAAGGTGGATAATTATAATTTGGGAATAGATGGAATACTGTTCAACAAGAACATAATTTTTGTTCCAAATGTCTAGGACTTGAAACGTATCATTTTGCATGAAATTCATAATGTTCCTTATGTAGGGAACCCTGGATATCAAAAAACCATGGCAGCGATCAAGAGCCATTACTTCTGGCCAAGTATGAAGATAGATATCACTGAATACATTGCTAGATGTATGGAATGACAGAAAGTTAAAGATGAGCATAGGCACCCAACAAGGTTGCTGCAACCTTTTCTCATTCCTGAATGGTAGTGGGAAGTGGTGACAATGGATTTTATTATAGGATTTCCTAGAACAAGCAATCTGCATGATTTGATCATGGTAGTGGTGGATAATCTTACAAAATCTGCCCATTTTATTCCACTAAAAACTACTCACAAGGAAACAGATGGTACTCATATTTTCATGAAGGAAGTGGCACGATTGCACAAAATTCCTAAAACAATTGTGTCTGACAGAGACCTGAAATTCACCTCGAATTTATGGAAAGGATTGTTCAAAGGATTTGGAACGAATCTGAACTTTAGTACATCTTATCATCCTGAGTCTGATGGATAGATGGAGGGGGTGAACAGAGTGATAGAAGACATACTGAGAATTTATGTGATGGACAAACCATCAAAATGGGAAGACTACCTACACTTGGTAGAATTCGCTTACAATAATGGGTATCAAGCATCGTTGAAGATGAGCCCATTTGAATCACTTTATGACAAAAAGTGAAATAATCCAGTGAGCTGGGATAATCTAGCTGATAGGACAGTAGTTGGGCCAGAGTTGCTCAAGGAGATGGAGGAACAAATGATAAAAATTATGTAGAATTTAAAATCTTCCCAAGACAGGCAGAAAAGTTATGCCGATAAGAGAAAAACCCACAGAGAGTTCAAAGTGGGTGATCATGTTTTCTCGAAGGTGAAAGCTAACAGGAGTTCCCTAAATTTGGGAAGCTGCGCCAACTTGGCAGCCAGATTTTGTGGGCCATTTGAAATCCTAGAGAGGATTGGCCCAATTGCTTATATGATTGCATTGCCTGCATCTATGTCTGTTCATAATGTATTCCATGTATCATTGTTAAAGAAATAAACACCTGATGCTAATCATGTTATTGATTGGAATGTGATTCAGGTGGAGCAAGAAGGAACTTTTCAAGTGCATCCGGTGTGAATTATGGAACAGAAAATAAAGCATCTCTGGAATCAAGCCATAGGGCTTGTGAAGGTCCAATGGACTTGGTACAGTCCTGAGGATGCTACTTGGGAGAATGAGGATCCAATTTGGACATAATACCCACATCTTTTTGAGGATTTTTGAAAACTTTGTTGTATATGGGTATATGATACATTGAGGATAGTGTATAAATAAGGGGAGGGGATTGGAATATCCCTCGGTCGAACCCAATTGTAAATGTAATGTAAGAGTACTTAAGATGGTGAGTTGTTTTAACATCATTTTTATAATGCACCTTTCATGGCATAGTGCGCACATGTACTGCATAGTAAAATGATGTAGTGTGCACATAACTAGATACTGGGCACAGTAACTAAAGTACACGCAGTATGGGGGTAAACGAACCTCATGTATATGATGTTTATTATAGGCTGGTGAGCCAATTATGATAATCTAGGTATCTTATGTTTTGGAATTAGGCCAGTGCGCCTAGATGTTAAAGGCCAGTGCACCTATTTTGTATATGTCTCATGATTAATATAAAATACATCGTTGCATGTAGACCAACCACAATAAAAGAGATGGGGGACTAAACTTCACCAGTTAGGGAAAGAGAAATCCAAAAAGGAATATTATATTAATATTTATTTAAAACATAAAGTATGGATAATTATTTTATCCTAAGTTCTAAAGTTGGGGACAAGTGGACCAAACTAGCTTCCAACATGACAAGTGTCAAGTTGGGGACATGCATACATATCATGGGGAATTAACTCTTTGGACACCTTCACCATCATTTTGACGAACATCCTTACCATCATTCTCATGATCATTCTTACTAGGATCTCACGTATGATTCCTTCCATCATTTAGTCATCCAGTTAATGATTTCATGACCATTTTCACTCACACAGTCAGTTATCCTTCAAACATTCATTTCACTCTATCAGATCCTCTTTCCATAACCATTTCCTGTTGGTGTACCTGGTTATCTTGGGAGCGGGATTGAAGAAGCGAGTTGTCAGGCCCATGGGAAATTGAAGAGGCGGGTTGTCAGGCCCATGAGAAATTCTCCGAGCAAGAGAATTGTTGGGGAATTGATTCCTGAAGGTGCTAAAATACAACTACAATTCTCTGAGACTTCCATTCTAGCCTGTTGTTGAAGCCCTAGAAGGGAAGTGGGGCAGCTGACGGACTGTTGAGCAAAGAAGGGGCACACTTCCTTGAGTGGGACAGGCATGTGGGGAATGAGAGACTGTAGGTTGTTAGTTGAGTGAGCACCTGAGACAGAGTCTTTTCTGTTGTCTATGAGCCTTTAGCCTGGTTAGGAATTCCTTTACCCGGGTGGAGTTTAGTCCCATCTCAGGGGAAACTCACTGTTGAGAGTGATGAACAATGTAGTCTAAGGCTGGGAGGTTTGTGGATGGTTTGTATGCAGTTGGTGACAATGTTTCCAAGACAAGTACCAATCATGTGATAAATTTACATGTTGCATTGTTATTTACGTGGTTATGTTACAATTTATCATATGTGTGATTATAATTGTCTGTATGTTTATGGGTATTTCCCTCTATATGTTGCATGTCTGTGTTTACTGTTATTTCAGTATGAAAATGTATATTTACAGAATGTGATCGTTTGTGTATGTTTATATGTAAAGCTTCCACAAGAGTGTTGTATGTATATGTTGTAATTGCATGCAGTTCGAAGAGAAAACTTATGTGGCATAGCTCAGTTGAATACTGGGTATGTTATAGTATGTTCCACAATGAGAGAACAAAAGTGTTTTCTCGTGTACCTTGACCTTTGAAGGCTTGGAATGTTACAAGTATGGTTTCAGAGCTAAGTAAAGCATCTGAGGAGTGGCATGCCTAGCCGATGTGAGGCTTGGGATGTTACACATACTAGGAGGATATATTACAGAGTTTGAAGTAGATTGTATCCAATAATACAATGTCACAGAAAGAGACTTTTTCAAAGGTCTGTGCAGGAGGTTCCTGAAATCATTAGGTATGTGGATGAAGATGATGTTGTGTGACAAGTGTGTGATGATAATGGAATCTAAATGCTAAAGGGGCTTTGTGCAAATAGGGGAATCGATGGATGACAAGAGGATCGTCTAAGATAATGAAGGAAGCAATGAAAGAGGAAGAGAGGGACTGAGGATGCAACAAGAGGGCATACTAGAGGAAGAATACAAGTTTTGAGAGCTACGTAGAGGAAGGAGGTACAAGAGGAAAAATACTTGGGCTGAGAAAGGAGATGCATGTAATGAGCCAAAGGGGAGAGAAACTTGTGCACTAGTCCAAATTGGGAAGATACCATATGTAGAAGGAGAAGAAGAGGAGTTTTAGTCTAGTCTAGTAATAGAATAATCGATAATTCCTAATCAGGCAGGATCCTTTGTTGAGTCCACGACCCCAAGTGTGTCACCAAAATCAGAAATAATAGTTGAAGACTTATCAAAAGAAGTTGTAGTTAGACAAGGAGGACCAAGTAGTAGCAATCATAGTAGTAGAAGTAGTGGGCATAATCAGAGTCAAAATCAAAGTCAACCAGCATCACTAAGCAGAGGGAATACACAAAGAAACAAGGAAGGGGTATAAAACACCCTTAGATTGCCCAAGCTCCAGGGAGTTGGGTCAAAGGACCTAGAACAACACATGTTTTTATAAGAAAAAAATTGGGCTTCAAAGAATGTCCAAGACGAGGTTGTGAATATTGCACAAATGGAAACAACATTTATAGGTCATGAAATGGTATAGTACATGAAGTTGTAGAGTACCACACCTATAGGGAAGGTTGGAAATTTGGAAAGGAAAGCACTGCTAAAGGAGTTCAAGAAGCCAAAGCCAGAGTCATAGTACATCACAGAACTAAATGTGATTAAGAAGGTACAAATAGAGTCAATATGGGACTTCGATCAAAGGTTCAAGGATTTGATGGGTGTACTAAATTTCTAGATCTTCGATCAAGAACATTTATAATGATTCATTATAGGGATTCTACCACACATTCGCAGGCCGTTGGTTCAGTAGAAAATTGCATTGCAGCCCGAGGCACTAGAAATTGAAATAAAACTAGAATCATCTCCTATAGGAGACAATGGAGGGATGGCACAAGCTCATACACAATTGGGTGAATTTAAGATTCAATTGGCAAAGATGAAAAAGGGAAAGGAGAAATGTGAGCAATTATGGTGCACCAAATGTAGGACTGAAGGTCATCACAAGGAAAAATGCCCAACATTCGTGTAGTATTTGGTGATGGTAGCACCAAATCCATTAATGGGAGGATGATATTGCGATATATGTAAGAAATGGGGCCATCACCCAAGATATTTTTTGTTACTACAGAAATATCATAGTACCCCAAGGAACTTGTTTTATAATTTTCGCAAGTCGGTGGGACATGACGAGATGTATTACTGCACGTTCCACTTAGTGAGGGATAACACATTAGATATGTTTATGATTCAAGACTAGAATGTTGTAGTAGAGGGGGGTGGTCTTCAATACAATACTAAAAGAGGCTTCAATCCAGGGAATAGAGGAAACTTTGGTAGAGGACGAGGTAGAGGAAATTGCGGTAGAGGAGGAAGAGGACTAATTATATGTTGTAACTATAATCAACCCGGACACATGGCTCACGACTGCCCATATCCATGTACAATGTGAACATACTAGTTGCGAAATGACAGGACAAAGGAAACAAAAACTATAATATAAACCAAAATGTACAGAAAATATCATCTGCAAGACACAATGAAGAACCAAGAATAACAACTGTTACGTGCAGAGGAGCTAGAATAGGGGCTTATATGACAAATGAAGGAAATCATATTGAACAATGGGTAAGGAATTCAAAAAGGCCTATGCTATCCTTTGATCCTCAATAAGAAAAGGAGACATATCAAAGAGAAATAAAACAATTACTTAGATTGGATGGGGGAGCATCAACGTCAGCTATGCCTCAGGTAGAAGATCACATTGTGCTGGAGAAACCAACTAGGAAGTTAAGTACACGAAAAAATTTCCTAAAAAGTTATGTAGAGATAATGAAGGATGAAACTACTCCAAGTACACTATATGACATGATTTCTCATTGCACATGATGAAGGGAAGCTCCCATCGCACTAAGGATGGTAAACCAAGTACTGCACAGGAAGAGGACCATCGAAGAAATCAGATTCAGTGTGCAGATTGGGGAGTATGATGTGGATAATGTTATCTTGGACTTGGGGTTTGACGTGAATTTCTTACCTAAGAAAAAATGGGAGTTGATGGGAAAACCCAAGCTAGTATGGTCTCTTGTTTAGATAAGGCTCGTGAATCAACACAAAATAGTACCGATTGTTCATTTGATAGGAGTACATGTGAACATAGATGGGATGCACAATGTGGATGACTTTGAAGTTATTGCGATTGTGGCTGATAGTCAACCATATCCAACATTGATGGGACTAGAATGGGATTTTGATAACCAGATGATCATCAACTTGAAAAGGAGGGAGATGATATTTGAAGTTGGATATTTGAAAGTTACTGCACCCCTGGACCCATCAGAAGGAAAGAGATACATAGAGCCATCTAGAGGAAATGACATTGAATACTTGTACAACATGATGGAGTAGATGGTGCGCTAAGTTGAAGAAGTATTAGTTCATTTTCATCGGATTCTAAAGAATGTATAGAGAATTTTTAGTAGAGAATGCATAAATTTCCCACTAGACGATGTGCATGCATAACACGATCCTTACACCAGATTACAACATAGCTATGTGATCTTCCCATGTATGGTGGATTAACTTATATAAGCATGTTTGTAAAGGAATTTGAGTTTCAAGTTCCCAAACAACAATGGATTTTAGCACTATATGTTGTCCTGAAAGTGACTCCAACCAGATGGTGGGCTGCACACACAAAGGGAATGGAATATTGGTCCCAATGCAACATACTAATGCAAGTAAGGTTTGGCACTAAGGAAGAAAATATTGAGTAGAATTATATAGGAGAAAGTGATCCAATGGATCATGTTGAATAGTGTAGGAAATTATGGATTTCAGTACTAGAAATAGAATGGACGCACATATTTATACACACTGGACACAATTCCGAAGAACTGGTATTTGGAATTGGAAATGTGCAGGGAGACAACAAGATGGGAAGAGTTGTTCCAGAGGTTCTACTATAACCCTATAATTTATAGGATCAACTGTTGATTGTATTTTTTGTCCTTTAGTGTGTTTGACCTGCAAAAAGAAAAAGAAAGAAAAGAAAAAGAAAGAAAAGAAAAGAAAAAGAAAAAGAAAGAAAAGAAATAAAAAAAATGAGAAAAGAATAAAAGATGGCATAAAAGAAATTAAATGAATCCCCATGCAATAAAAATGGCTTGGTCCATACATTATAAGCATGGCCAAGTCCTTTAATATTGATGTTGATACTATTAATGAATAAGCTTGGTTAAACTGTCTAAACTTAGTCAAGTAAATAGGCCAAATAGAGAATAAATTTGACCAAATTGCCTAATCTTGTTCAAATAGCCCCTAGGTAGAGTAATTTCTTAGTACAAAAGTTTAATCTAGGCTAAATGTCATAGGGAAGTAGGTTAGAACTTAGGTTATAACTTAGGTTAGAGCATAGGCTAGTTGGCTTGATTTCAATAGAACATGCATGATGATCTATGTTGATTCATATCTTTGAAGTTTGAAAGTATGTTACCTGACCCCCATGGTGTCAAAAGTAGGAAAAGTAGAGAAAACCCACAAAAAGGCCACAAGCCTATGTCTCCACTACATAAATGATTTCACGCTGGTATATTAAAGAGAGTGCATAGATGGACGACTGAGACACCGACGCTTAGATCAACGGTTGGGATATGATTGTGGACCCCCCCTATCGTTCTACCTTTAACGGTGGTGGTGGTGGGGGGGGGGGTACAGAATGGTGAGTAACAAGAAAGTAGATCTGGATGGTTGAGGCATTGGCGCCCCGATCCATGACCGAGATATAATTACGGACCCCCCCGCGACCGTTCTTCCTTTAATGGTGGGGGGGGGGAGGGGGTCCGAAAATTTCATTAAAGGAAGTGCTCGTCTCTACGATCCAACATCAGGTGTGCGGATGGACGACTATTAAGGTTTTTCGAACCCCTCCGATCATTCTCTTTTTAACGATGGGGAGGGTCTAGAATGAAATGGTTTTCTAGCGGTCCCCCTACTCTAATGTGGTAGGAATCTATTGCACTTTCCTGGCATAACATCGTTGTATCATGACATCACTTCCATTTTCTTCCCCTAAGAGTCCTATCTCGTAACTATGTCAGTCCATCCCCCCTGTTTCACCCCTCACAAGTCCCTTCACCATTACTGTTCTCCAATCAACACCCTCCATGTCACAAGGTTGTACTTGTCACCCATTTTCCATCTTCCCTCTCAATTCCCCAATGACCCGTTGGCCATTTATTACAGGTTAACTTTCTCGTTAGGCCTGCTAATCTGTCCCCGCGCCCAGTGGGTATCCGTTCACCCAAAAATAGCCCTGCTCTTTCAATCACCCATTATTTCTCTTATCCTCACACCATAAGTTTCCTTGTCCCCTCTCTGTTTCAATCAACATCCCAACCACAACCATTACTAGTAACTTTTGTTTGAATTATAGGTATTATTCACAACTATGGTGCCAAATTCCAAGAAAGCAGAGGCCGGGGAAAATCCTTTCCTCCCTCCTCTGATTGACCTCGACAAGATCCCATTGGCAGAAAAAGATCATCTAATATCAGATACAAGGTGTGAATTTTATTTTGCGGAGCTGTAGTCATGTATCAAAGACACTTTCTTAGATCATAACGATGAAATCGGGCTCTGGGAGTCCAATCTTCCTCTATATATTTTCCCCCAAGTCCACCATTTTCCTGAATTTTCCCTCAAATGCCAGGCCCACTACCTTTCTAACCAGAGAGCCATAGTCTCTTCATCATGAGAAACTATGTTATTCATAACCCCAAAGGCCATTGATCAGATGATGCAGATACCCATAACTGAATCTGCCTCCCCTTTCAATCTTGAAACCATAACAGAGTTATACCAAAAATTATCTTTTCCTCAAAGAGCCCAGATATTTGAATTCTTATTCCCATAGGACGCTCAGCTTCCCAAATCAAATCCCCCATATCCTTCCTCCCTATTCTCAAAAAAGGGAAACCAAGTTGTCTCATCACTCTGTTGCCTACTTGGTTATTTTTTAGATGAATGGGTGGATGAACCTATAATAGGTTTTTTGTCCATTTTCTCTATTGAGGAAACGCCCACCACTCAGTTCAATTACAACACCTTTTTAGCGGACAACATTCACGAGAAGTTCTCAAAATTTTCCACAGAGGGCATGTTTCAATACTCTTTCATATTGGTTTACATGTTCATTTTCTTTCAGGCAGATAGGTTCTCTTTCTCAATGCAGAAAATGAACAAGGATGGGAAGCCGCAGGCGGTGACATCTTAGACTTCACTGCTCAGGCTAAATTCCATAGAGTTCAGTTTTAAACATTTCATCGAGCAGTTTTACCACCCAGTGGTGAGAATGCTTAGTGGCAGACCAGAACCAAGAATAAATGAGGAAATTCAGAGGATTTTACACCTCTCGGACCTTTCAAAAACCAAAGATTGGTATCTTTACCAAAATCACACTGAGATCAAGATATATGGATGCGAGTTAGCTTCATACAGGCTGCCCAAGTATTTATCCATGAGGATATTTTCCCTAGAATACATAAGACAGATGGTAAATTCAGACGACAAACACTTTGTGTCACTGAAGAAGAAACAACAACTAATAATTAAAGGGAAAATAGGATCTTTTATTTGCAATAACCGAGGTGTCGGGGAAGAGGCAGACATGTTTCTAAAGGAAATGAAGTTTGACATTAGTTTCCTGTACTGGCAATATGACCCTTGCTGTATCATTTCGGAGATGAGGGTAAAGAATAAAGACATTCCCTATGTTCATTCACCCAAGCCCAAAATTGAGAAATTCACAAATCAAACAGAGTGGGAGGAGAACACTCTGGAAGAGACAGAAGAGCATTCTCCTTCTCTTATTGTCTCACAAACAAACACGCCATAGTTTCCAAAGGAGAAAAGGCCCATGAAGGATTCTTTACCTTCTGTCACCGAAGTCTCGGCTGAAGATTTCCAATTATACACCAAGAGGCCGAAACCCACTCCTACAACTGACACGACTAGTGAAAAGGGAACCCAATCTGATACAACTATGAAAAATGATTAGTCACCACTTATCACTAGAATACAATAGATCACACCTTCTTCTTCATCCAAGAAGCAGACACATACTTCATTAATCAACCAGCCAAAACAAGGAGGCGTCAAATTGAGCATCTTTGAGAAATATGACTTGATCAAGAAGAGAAATCAAATGCTGGACAACATCACTTATGCTCAATTTTGGAAGCAGAAATCCACGACACAGCACATACTATTTTCTGCGTTTGATACAAAGAAGGGTAGAATGCGCATGGCTCTTCTACAGGCCCAGGTGCCCGGCCCAAAGGCAATCAATGACTACATAAGGGCAACGTTCAAGTTCCACACCAGAGATGTGCACCCTGCTAATCAAATGGATCTGCACTGGAAAATTAGAGAAATGGTTTTCTCCACTTTGGCAACTGCCTCTACTTCGGCTGCTAAACTTTAGGTCTCTCTGAGCAATGTTCAAACATAATTAAAGTTAGAAAAGATATCATCCTTTACGAAAAATAATAAAATTAAAACGTTGGAAGAATTGGTCCTCAAGATCGGGTATGACCCCTCAAATGTGAAAGAAGTCGAAGATATGCTTAAAAAGAAAAATGTACATATAGCATCTATCAGGAAAAAACTAAAACTACCACCAACGGAAGATGCACAGGCAAAGGAGATAGATGAGACAGAAGGATGAGATGCTCAAATTGATCATGGAGAATAATGCACAGTTGAAAGAGATGGAAGTAGAACTAGAAAGATTAGTGAAGGATAAATAACAATCAACGCCTATGGAAGTCATTCCATTGAGTGTAGTTCCACTCACCAGGGTAAGCACAACATTGGTAGCAAAAGCCTCCACAGTAGAAATTCCCTCAACGACTCCAATGACATCTCTAGAAAAGACAGTGGAATTAGCTAAATCCATGGAAGAAATGCACTTACGGGAGACAAATATTAGCAAACTAAAAATGGAGTTTGAGGATATTCAACAACTCAAGTCCTCCTACCAAACAAGCTACTCCATGGAGAAGTAAACATTGGAAAAACTCAAACACGAATTGCAGCAGCTTCGAAAGCAATCAGTGGTAGGCAAGACACTCGTTGAGTCAAAGGAAAATATTTGGATGGATATCTCCAAATCCATAAATGAAATATGGCCTATGGTGAAAATCATGTTCGAGTAAAAGGAACTGGTACAGAGGAGTAGGCAGGCTATTGAAAAAATAAAAGGATAGCTGGGAGAAATGCCCATGGAAGCCACTGAGATCATTAGATTCCTGAATTCAAAAACCAAGGAAGAATTAGAAGATTTGAAGATTGAGGATAGGGAAGAAACCATCCTCAAAGTCAAGAGGGTTCTAACCAAGAGAGGGCTTATGCTGCAGTTGGAAGAGAAAGTCTAGACTATGGACGCAGGAGTTCAAATATTTTTCAGTAAGATCGAAGCTCTGCAGAAGAAATGTCTCCCAGACTTAATGGTCCTAAATGATAAGTTAATGACCCTTCTAGATTATAAATAGAAGATGTCCACGGTGGCCAAAGATAGTTCGAAATTTTTAGGAATACAGGGAAGCATAACAGGTAAGGCGTTCTTAGAAACTTTACAGCCAAACATCAACATACAACACAAGATCCGATACATTTTCATCCTTAGGCCAATTTTTGCCAAGTAAACAGAAATGGATGAAATATATCGAAGATTAATCAAAGTCACTATTCCCAGTCAGCTACAATGGGAAGAGCTATGAAATCTGAGCGAGTAGGAGATGAGGTGTTCAAGTTCAGTCAACAATTAGATCAGACAAAGTAATGCATATGACTCACCAACGGTCATCCCCAAAATCATCTTGAAGAAGTTGACACATCATTAACAGTCCCTAAAGTTTTGTATCTTGTTGAGTTAGTTAGTTAAATTTAGAATCCATCACGTCCTGATCATTTATGACAGGGTCATTGTAACTTTTATTATAAATATTTCCCACTTAGAAGTATTGAGTGGTTGTTGATCTTTACACCCCAAGAAATCTCTAGTTGCTATAATTTTTATCAAGAAGTCGTTTCAGTAATACAAAGAGAATTTTCACAGGATTCCTACATGTCAATTGTTGGTGAAGTTCCTTCTATATGTGTACAAGTTTTTTCCTTCTCAGTTACCATATTGTCTTTCTAAATCTGATCTTTAAAAGAAGTTAAAGTTGCAGAATTTACCTTCAAGTACTTTGTTCTTAATCTTTTATAGATTTAAATGTTTTTCTTCTGAGGTTATAACAAAGAAATTCTTAAATGTCTTTTTGTTATTAACTGATATCTCATCTTTTCAGCAATACACCATTTTTATTTCTAAAGAATCCAGCATTAGCACTATCTTGCCCTGTGAAACGGATCTTGTAAAATTGTCTTCGACTTCTATCTTTTAAAAACAAACCCCATAGCCCAATGGAAGCATAAGTGACATTCAACCATTTCATTCAAAAACAATACAAACAACTCGGTTACAATCTTTTTAACTAGCCTAAAATCTTTGAAAACTCAAACAAATCTAAAACTAACAGAGAGATCCCTCTCTGAAACTGGTAGGGCTAGCTTTCTGTTTCGAAGTGGTTGGTTAAGGTTACCTCTGATAAGTTTCTTCTTACCTCATAACAACCTCTAGGAATTTAGAGAGTGATAATAGGTTCAAAGTCACATTTACATTTGAAAATGAATCTCCATCAATAGATTCAACATTAAAGCCTATTCAAATAAATATATTCTCAAAAGAAGGGATGATGGAGGTGGTACTAGTATGTCGTGCGCACAGAGCCAAGATGATTTTCCATGAGCTAGTGGAATTCTACAATGTAGCTAAGGAAGAACATGACAAAGAGGATCTCAGGAATGTAGAAGTCCCTAAGAAAAAAGGAGAACGAGCAGTAGAAGGGTCAGAGCTTGAATCCACCGAATATACACATCCTATAAATATGTAGAAGGTAAACATTGGGATAAGAGGGAATCCCAAGTTTGCACAGATAGGAGATTATTGGAGTGATGAGACAATTAAGAATATTGTAGACTTACTACGAGAATATCGGGACCTATTCCCAACGACATTTTCATATATGAATGGAATAGCAGGAGACTTAGGCGAGATGAAGATCCCATTGAAACTAGGAGCTAAGACAGTGTGACAAAGGCCTTATAGGTTAAACCCGAGGTACAAGGAGAAGGTGAAGGATGAAATAGACATGATGTTGGATGCAATAATAATCAAACTGGTAGAAGAATATGAGTGGATCAGTCCAATGGTAGTAGAGGACAAGAAGACAGTAGGAACTAGGATATACATGTATCTAAGGAAGTTTAATGATGTGTGCTTACTGACCCATTCCCAACACCATTCACGGATGAGGTATTGGAGAACACAGGAGGCCAAGAAACATATTCTTTCACATATTGATTCTCGGGGTACCATCAGATAAAATTTGCACAGGAGGATTGACACATGATGACTTTTGCGATAGAGTGGGGGAGTCATCAATATACAATAATGCCATTCGGATTGAAAAAATCTCATGTGGTGTTTTCCAGAGTAATCATTGCAACGTTCAAGGAGTTCATCCATAAGTTCCTAGAAGTATACTTGGACAATCGGACTATGATCAGTCTACTGAAGGATCATATAGAATTCCTTAGGCTCATGTTGGATCAATGCAAACAATGCAATATTTCTTTGAACATGAAGAAGCATATTTTTTGTGCACAATTCAGAATTCTATTGGGACATGTAGTGTGAAAACATGGACTATTAGTATATCTTGCCAAGATTGCAGTAATTTTGGAGTTAGAACCTCCTACATTAGTTAGAAAGCTGAGGGAAAATCTGGTTCATACAAGTTATTATAGGAAATTTATCAAAGGATATGCACAGATCACAACAACAATGGAAAAGTCAATAAAGAAGGAGGCAAAGTTCCAATGGACCGAGGACTGTCAAAAGGGGTTAGACACCTTAAAGAAGAAACTTGTGATTTCGTCGATTATAACTTTTCTAGAATGAAACAAGGTGTTCCATGTACATGTAGATGCATCATCCATAGTGTTGTGCACAATACTATCCCAACCAGGGGAGGAAGACATAAATCATCCAATTGATTTTGCAAGAATGAAGTTTTCCATAGAAGAGAAGAACTATATAACCACATAACAAGAAGGATTGGCAATGGTATACACACTACATAAATTCAGTAATTATTTATTGGGATCTCACTTTAAGATGTATAGAGACCATTTTGCATTAAAATATTTATTCAACAAGATAGTGTTGGGGGGGATAATATGCAGATGGGTATTATTATTTCAGGAATATGACATTGAGGTTGTAGTGAAACCAAGGAAGTTGAATACATGACCATATCATCTATCATGTGTATTGTCAGGTGAAGATGCAAGCAATATCAATGACAACTTCCCAGATGCACAATATTTGTAGTAAAGATGGTGGATGATTACTTCTCAGACATCATGTAGTTTCTAAGTACAGGTCTAGCTCCATCAAACATGATGGTTGTGAAGAAGAAGCAATTGGTAGTGAAAGAAGAATATTATCATTTGATTGCAGGGAATTTGTACAAGATGGGTATAGACAGAATATTGAGACGTTGTGTGATGGAACATGAAAGATTGATGATACTTGAAGAAGCGTATGATGGAATTACGAGAGTAAATTATGCAGGGAGAGAAACTGTACAAAATATTTTATGCCCAAAGCTATGGTGGTCACACTTCACAAAGATGCAAAGGAGTACTGTCAGTCATGTTATGTATGCCAACAAGTGGGAAAGCCATGCAGGAGAGATAAAATGTCTTTGAATCCATAGGTTATGTTGCAAGAATTTGAGAAATGGGCCATAGAATTTGTGGGGTCAATCATCCCACAAGAAAGAATATCAGGGGCAAGCTACATAATCCCTACGACATAGTATTTGACACAGTGGGAAGAAGCAACACTAGTGACAAATTGCATTGCGGAGACTGTTGTGTGATTTCTATTCGAGAATGTAGTCACAAGGTTTGGATGTCTGTAAATATTACTTAATTACCAGGTGTAACATCCCCCAAAATAAATTAATTTAAGTTCTGAAATTACTTAGAAATTTATTTCCATTTTTGGTAAATTCGAAATTGGAAAATTATTGCCATTTATGGAAATTTCGAATTTCGAATTTAGTTAATTGTAATTTATGATTATGATTGTTGGGAGAAGATATGATTTGATCTAACTAACTCTTTGACTATGAAACTTGTAAGAAAACAAATATATTTATATTTAATGTTGATGGACAAATGGAACAACCAGGTTGAAATCAACTGACAATGACTCCATGAGTGGGGAATATGTTGGAACTACCTCAGGGTTGAATGTTACAAGTGGAAAATAAATAATTTGGCTATAGGTAGCCTATGAAAATCAAGGATTTGTAAATCTCTGAAAAATTCCCCAAGGGGAAAAGACCTAGGCACAAAATGATTTTGGGGCATTTATAGTATATGGGAGGAGGCAAGACACTGCCTAGTATGTTGGGGAAACAATAATCTCTTGTTGTTATGAACACTGGATTCTGTGTGTGAGGCAAGGAGAAATTTTCTGAGAACTGAAGAAGGACTATAGCTAAGGAGGAGTTCTGGAATTTGCCCTCATGGATTCATGGTCAGGCTAGGGGGTGAACAAAGCAAGTAGAATTGGTTGTTCCATTCTAAGGTTGGGAGGAACTTGGTTGTTCCATTTGTTGTTCGACAACTTGCTCAGATATGTTCATCTACTCTTTCTCTGATTATATGTTCTTGATTTAAATGGATGATATAATACATCTATATAATTCTAGGTGAATTATTTTATGTGGACTGAATTTCTAAGTGGAAGTCGTTTGATTTAATGGCTGGAAGAGTATATCTATTTTAATTTTGTATGACTTATTTCTGTGGATTAAATTATGGATGGATGGAAAACAACTGTAGGATAAATCCTTACGAATTTAATTATAAGTGTCGAGTAAACTTCTTGTGTATCTTAACTATGAATAGAATTAGATTTATGTAAACATACTGGGGATGCATCTAGTTTAAATAAAGCCAGTCTCATTCTACTTCTAATAGTACAGACCTGTGTTTATATATGTACTCAATAATTAAAAGTGTATATATGCATACACATATTACTATAAGGAATTATGCATAGTCGTATCACTTGAATATCTAACTGTATCATTATCAAAATCAGACTTGTGATAAATGTATTTATAATATAAGAGTAATTATATATATATATGTAGATTTAGAATATGTGCAGAAGGTTTTATAATCTTTTTAAACATATAATGATTCATACAATAAGAGTCTCAACAATGATATAGGAAGGTAAATATATCTTTCCCTTTTATGCCAGTGGTTTAAGCTTGTCTAGTTCAATCATTTACAGAACAAAGTCGTTTTCTGATATGAATAGCGTAGAAGCAAAAAATCAGTGAACTTAAGGAGCATGAATTTTAGAAACACACAAATATAAATACATTTACACACTATTGTAGATTACAAATGTATGGCCACAAGAGTTAACTAAATATTGTCCAATTTGTATAAAGATTATAGTATACCAGAAGAAGTATCAATAGAATTTCAGTATCCGAGTTCATATACTATTAATATAGAGTCCTGAATTATACATTTAAAACAAGTAGCCATAGTCCTACTTCCTTTTCATTATTTCAGAAGAGAGAAATTGGTATCTTGAATACTTATAAACATGTCTGAGAGGCAGATCGATACTTAAAGGAAAAAGTCTTCAACCCTACATAACAAATTTTTAATACACAAATAACCCGCTATTACGGGGTCTGGTGTAAAATGCCACGACAATTGTATTCTAGGATAAGATCATTCCTTTCGACAAAACCTGGATGGGAAATTTTCAAGAAGATGTTGTAATATGGAACCCGAATACCTTTTACACAAGAAGTTGTCCTTGAAATCCTGAGACTTTGAATTGTGTGTAGACCTCAAAGAAAAACCAAGAAAGGTTAAGTAATAACAGATTAAAGTGAATAACAATTTCATGCTGAAAGGTATAGTAATTATCAGGGTAAATGATTTCAAAAGAATCAAATTATATAAATACACATAAGAAACTTAACTGTGATTTGGGATCTGTCGTCCTATCCACGTCGTTGAAGGAGTCATCCACAAACAAAAGGGGAGAAGTGTACCAAGGTTGGTTTGATGAGTACCCTCATAGCAAATAGGGGTTCCCATCATTAAATATTGGTAACAAATTCTTTAAAAACATTAATGATAGTATGAAAATAAAGAAACTATTTTTTGAACCAGATTTTGATTCAAGAGTGCACAAGCTTCATAAAAATCATACGAATTCAATCACGAATGTTGCCACAAAATGGTTCTTTCACAATCATAATAATATAGTAATTTTGGGTCTCTAACGAAAGATAAAACGAGAATATAATGAAATAACCCTTGGAGTCCGAACATAGAATAAACGAAAATAATTAAGGGTTATGAATTTTTGGACATTGCTATAAAGTAGAAACTTAGAGCTGGTATCTATACATGTATAGGTACGATTAGGGTAAATGGGGGAATTTTGAGTTGAATCCAAAAACCTTGTACATTAATAATAAACTCTCTCACCGTGCTTACAGGGGTGTGGTCATGACTGCACAACTTAAAACCAACGTATCCCCGGTCTACATAGTAAGCAAAGAGGTCCATAGTCACAAAATTAACACTAAACCGAATAGGAACACAAGGGAGGAGGATAGACAAAGGCTCTCCTATAGTGAGCATGGTAAGGGGCAGTCCAGTCAAAGAATAATAATGAGAGTCGAGCCCTAGTCCTGACAAAAAATGCACGAAAGGGTATAGGTCTAGCTAGAGAACCTTGGATAGAACACCTATGTAAAAAACCTCCAAAAATAAAAGGTTGCATACGGTGAAATGGCTACTTCATGGGAAATTAAAGACACAACCCTTATCACTGAAACTTACGAATCCATACATGACCGAAGGAAATGTTTCTCAGATTCAAAACTACGAAAGGGAAATTCGTTTCTAGAAATTTGTAAGAACAACAATTACATAGATGACCGACACCCTCCCAGATTTTACCACTCGTTCCAAATAGCATAAGAGTGTCGTGAACTTACCAAGGAATCAAATAGTTTCTTCATTTTCACTGGATAGGTACCTTAAGAATGTTGACCACCCTCGCCTAAGAAAAATGCAGAGTAAATTTTTTTAAGCATCGGGCAAAAGACTCACAATAGACCTGTAATCCTTACCACATAGAGTTATAGTGGAAGTACGAAGACCCCATCCGACCATGTGACAGAGTAGAGGTGGAAAAATCGCATTGGATATGGGGATTAGTGGTGGCCTCGGGATTTCAACTCCCAGGGTCTCCATTAATAGATTGGACAGAGGATATTTAACTCCCGATTGACATAAAACCTTATTGAATTAATGTGAGAGAGGATGATTCTTTTAAGGTACTGTACACTGGATTATCACACCTAGTCCATCATTCAGTTAAGGCGTGCCTTATAGTTCGTTATCAATGATTTTCATTCCTAAAAGAGTTATTTATGCTAAGGATGAGCGAGATTTAAATACAAACCAACGCTCACAATACCTTAGTTCGGCCAGTTAAAGTAACGCATGGTAACCATCATGTTAGGTCGTTATTTTGTTCACTTATGGTTGTATGTTGTCACCCTTTAGTTCTTAAACGTTATCTATTGCATAGGTAATTTAAATCCTTATTGTTGAATAAGGTTCGACATGTGCGCTATACATAAGGGTCGGGGCTTAGAAATGAGTATAGGACTAAGGATCCTAAATATGCGACAAATATATATATGGGACAGTATTATGATACTAGTAAGATGGAAGGTGTTTGAAGGTCAATATTTAAAAATGTGAAAGATGATCTTAATAGATATGTAGAAGTTAATAATGATGGTATTTAACCACCTACGTTAACCATAAACATTCCATAATGAGTCGTTTAAAGAAAAAGGAGATTTAATGTTCCTCGTTTTTTTTTTTTTTATGAGTAATTTGGGGTACATTACATATGGTATTAGAGAAAAGGTTACAACACTTGGACCTTAAACAAGGACAAAAACATTTCTTAGCATAGATTCTTTGTTTATGTAAAACTAACAAAATCAATATTGTTACAAACATAAAACTTTATTTCTGTTGTGATCATGGCAGCATAGAACGAAGCAGAGATTAGGCTCGAGGAAAATCCTAAGCAAAGACCTCTTGAAGAATAGAGGCAGAACAATGATGGAAGTTCACCTATTGATGTTCTGGAAACTATGAGAAATCTCATTGTGGAGTTGCAAGTTTTCAAAGGAGACAATGAGAAACTAAAAAAGCCACAGCATGAACAATAGGAAATAAATGAAGTCCTGCTACGAAGCATAGTGACAAAGAAGATTCCAAAGGATGATAACCAGGAAGAAGAGACCAGTAAAAGGGCCTCCAATAATTTTGGTCCTGAATCAGAAAAAGGGGACAACTCTTCCAAAGGGACATCTTTAGTAGAAGATAAGACAAAAACAGTAAGAAAAAGGAAACAGGTGGACCATCTTGAGGGAGAGTTTAAGAAAAACAATTCATCTACCTTTGACGGGGAATCCAAAATAGGGGTGGAAGCCAAAGCATGGTTATTATACATAAAGAATTATTTCCAGATCTACAATTATTCTAGTAGTATGAAGTTCAGAATGGCCATCTACAATCTGAAAGGAAAAGCTAGTATATGGTGGCAGGACCTGAAGTTGGCCAAGGGTCTAAAGGAAAAAAAGATGGAGTGGTCATACTTTAAAAAATACTTTAATAAATAGTATTTATCTGAAATTTACTATGAAAGGAAAACCAAAGAGTTTTATGAACTATGACTCGATCAAATGGCTATGGATGACCTGATAAACAAATTCCTAGACTTATTAAGGTTTGTGCCTTATATCCAAGAGGACAAAGTAAAAATCCAACAGTTCCTAAGCTATTTACCACAGTCCTATAAGGATAGAATCGAATTCGATAACCCTAAGTGCTTCAGTGAAGTTTTCATAAAGGCCCGAATATGTTACAACCAAAATAAACAACGGTCAAAGTTTCCCAAGGCTTGGAAAGACAAGAAAAAAGACCGTATGAATCAACGGAAGAAGGGTTATCATCCAACCCCTTTCTGGAACGCAACAAAGAGTTTTCCAAGGAAATATTTTCACACCAATAACCAAAACACACGAAAAGGTAGTAAACCAGTCAATATGGGCACAAAGAAGTTTGGGGACAGCCCCAGGGAATTGTTAAAATGTTGGGAATGTGGAGAACCTCACTTGAGGAGGAACTGTCCATGCTTGTCTTTAGTAGCCAAGACCATGGTTCACAATCTAGAGGAAGCCTCTACAATGGGGAATGTAGGAAAAAGCTTACATTGGCTCAATGCAGCTGTGGATGGCCGATAAGCTAACCACCAGTCCACTGTAGTGGAAATTGAAGGTAAAATTAGCAATACTCATATTTTTGTTTTAATTGATATTGGAGCTACGTTGAGTTATATCACTCCTGTTATAGTGGATTCAAATAAACTTAAAACAGCAAAACATGCAAAAACTTGGCTAGTACAACTAGCAACAGGGACAAAAAGAAAAGTATCTGATTTTATTTCTGACTGCGAGTTCAGTTTATGGGGTCAAAACACAAAGACAAATCTAAACATTCTATCGTTAGGGTCTTATGACATAATTATCAGAATGGATTGGTTGGAAAAGAATAAAGAAGTTTTAGACTGTTTGAAAAATCACTCAAGTATAAAGACGAAAATGACACTGTTAGGACAGTTCAAGGTATACAAAAACCAATCCCAGTTAGGCATATTTCAGCACTGCAATTTAAGAAATGCATGAGTAAAGGCTATCAGATTTATGTTATCCAAGTGAAAAATATGTTGTAAAAATAAAATAAACCTAACTTAGAGGATTTTTTCATCTTGCATGATTTTAGAGATGTGTTTGTTGATGAGATACCTGAATTTCCCCCAAGGAAAGAGATAGATTTTTCTATTGATCTGCTACATACTTCAACTCCTATATCTAAGACACCCTACCGAATGAGTCTACCTGAATTAATGGAATTGAAGATTCAATTACAAGAACTATTGGACAAGAACTACATTCGGCCAAGTGTCTCACCCTGGGGAGCACCAGTTCTTTTTGTTAAAAAGAAGGACAATACTCTAAGGTTATGCATCGATTACAGACAATTAAACAAAATGATTGTTAAGAACAAGTACCCCTTACCTAAGATAAATTATTTGTTCGACCAAGTAGGTGGGGAAAATATTTTTTCTAAATTGAATTTAAGATCTGGTTATCACCAGGTTAGGATAAAAGATGAGGACATAAGTAAAACAAGAATTAGAATGAGATATGGACATTACGAATTTGTTGTCATACTGTTTGGTCTCACTAACATGCCAACCACATTTATGTGTTTAATGAACATGATTTTCAACCATTACTTGGACAATTTTTCTTTGGTATTTATTGATGATATCCTAGTATATTCTAAAACAGAAGAAGAACACGAAGAACACCTACAGATAGTTCTCCAAACTTTAAGAAAACACAACTGTATGCTAAATTCGATAAGTGTGACTTTTATCAGAAGAAAATGCAGTACCTAGGACATGCAATATCTGCAGAAGGTATTGCATTCGATCCTGAGAAAATAAGATCCATCATGGAATGGTTGACCCCTAAGGATGCAATGAAGATCTGATCATTCATGGGAATCACCAGCTATTACCGCAGATTTGTAGAGGGATTTTCGAAGATTGCATACCCTATCAAATCATTACAAAAGAAGGGAACCAAATTTAACTGGTCACAGAAATGTCAGGACATTTTTAGTAATTTAAAGGAATTGTTGACAACCACACCCATTTTAAAGGTAGTATATCCGGACAAAGACTTCACAATCTACGTAGATGCTAGTAAAGAAGGTCTAGGTGGTGTCGTGACTCAGGAATGTCACGTTATTTGCTATGAATCCCAAAAATTAAAAGAGAACAAAAGAAACAACGACACCCATGACTTAGAGTTAGCAGTTGTAATACACGCCTTAAATATGTGACGACACTATATAATGGGCACAATTTTTTTTTTATTGACGGATAACAATAGTGTGAAATTTTCATTTAGTCAACCAAACCTTAATGCAAGGCAAGCAAGGTGGTTGGCCTTATTGAGTGAATTTGAATTTGAGGTAAGACACATCAAGGGTAAGGAAAACAAGGTGAGTTGATGCTTTAAGTAGCAGAGTACATGGATTGTTTGCAATAAACATTAGCAAGGAAGAAAGCGATCTTGAGAAGAGGATAAAGGATGGAGGTAATAACGATGAAAATTACACTAAAATAGTGGAATAATTATGGAATAATACAGAAAAATCATAAAAAACAGATCCGAGTTTGGACATAAATGGTTTATTACAATTTAAAAACAGAATATACATACCAGATTCGACATAATTAAAGTTAACGGTTTTGGACAAAGTACACAGGAACCATATTCTGGTCATCTGGGATACCAGAAAATGATAACACTAAGGAAATTATTTTATTGGCCTAATATGAAGGGTGAAATAGAAGAATACTTAGCTAAGTGTCAAGATTGTCAGCATGTGAAATTCGAACACAAACATCCAGTTGACCTGTTGCAACCCTTACCTGTGCTGGAATGGAAATTGGAGACTATATCGTTGGACTTTATTACAAGATTGCCTAGAACTCAAAAATAGAATGATTCAATTATGGTGGTAATTGATAAGCTTAGTAAGTCTACACACGTTATTCCTATAAAGTCTACTTTTAAATCTATTAACATCGCTGAAATATTCATGAAAGAAATTTTACACTGCATGGTATTCCTAAAATGGTGATTTCGAATAGAGATGTAAAATTTACATCTACTTTTTGGAAAGAATTGTTTGCAAAGTTAAATACTAACTTCAATTTCAATACAAGTTATCATCCATAAACAGGTGGGTAGATCAAATGAACAAACCAAATCGTAGAATACATGTTATGCATGTATGTAAGGAAAAAACCAAGAAAGTGGGAAGACTACCTACACTTGGTGGAATTTGTGTACAACAATGGTCACCAAATTTTTTCTAAGATGAGTCCCTTCTAAGTTCTGTATGGAAAAAAGTGTACGACTCTGATTAGCTAGGATAACCCAGTTGACAGACTCATGGTGGGACCAGAAATGCTCTAGGAAATGGAGAGTATGGAAACAAAAGTACAACATAATTTAAAAGAGGCACGGGACCCACAAAAATGTTATGCGGACCTGAAAAGAAGACTCCTAGAATTTCAAGTGGGAGACCACGTCCATTTGAAGGTCAAGGCTAGAATAAGTTCACTAAATATAGGGAATCATGCCAAGATGGAACCTAGGTTTTGTGGTCCTTTCGAGATCTTAGCTCGAATTAGACTTGTGGCATATCAACTTGCACTTCCTGCCAATCTAAAAATTCATAATGTTTTTCATGTTTCTTTGTTGAAGAATTATGTTCATGACCCTACTCATATGATTGATTGGAACTTGGTGCAGTTGGAACTAGAAGGCGACTTCCAAGAGGAACCTCTATGCATTCTGGACAGGAGAGAAATAACACTTCAGAACAGATCCATCACCAAGGTAAAAGTGTAATGGAAGCACTTTAATCCTGAGGAGGCCAGTTCGGAGTTGGAGGGAGATTTGCAGAAATCTCATCCAATCTTGTTCCGAGAAAGGGACGAACACTGAGGACAGTGTTTTATTGAAGGGGGAAAGGATGTAACACCCCCAAAAATAAATTAATTTTATTTCTTAAATTACTTAGAAATTTATTTTCGTTTTTGGTATATTCGAAATTGGAAAATTATTGTCATTTATCGAAATTCTGAATTTTGAATTTAGTTAATTGTAATTTATGATTATGATTGTTGGGAAAAGATCTAATTTGATCCAACTAACTCTTTGACTATGACACTTGTAAGAAAACAAATATTTTAATATTTATTATTGATGGACAAATGGAACAGCCAGGTTGAACCATGACTCCATGAGTGGGGAACATGTTGGAACTACCTCAAGGTTGAATGTTATAAGTGGAAAATCAAGAATTTGTCCATAGGTAGCCCTTGAAAATTAGGGATTTGGAAAGATGCGAAAATTCCCCAAGGGGAAAAGACCTAGGCACAAAATGATTTTGGGGCATATATAGCATATGGGAGGAGGCAGGGCATTTCCTAGTATGCTAGGTAAATAATAATCTCTTATTTTTATGAACATTGGATTTTGAGTGTGAGGCAAGGATAAATTTTCTAAGAACTAAATAAGGACTATAGCTAAGGAGGAGTTACGGAGTTCTCCCTCATGGATTCATGGTCTGACTAGGGGGTGAACAGAGCAAGTAGAATTGGTTTTTCCATTCTAAGGTTGGGAGGAACTTAGTTGTTCCATTTGTTGTTCAGAAACTTGCTCAAATATGTTCATTTAATCTTTCTTGATTATATGTTCTACTGATAAAATACATCTATATAATTTTGGGTGAATTATTTTCTGTTGATTAACTTTCTAAGAGGAAGGCGTTTGATTTAATGGTTGAAAGAGTATATCTGTTTTAGTTATGTATGACTTATTTCTATGGATTAAATTACGGATGGATGGAAAACAACTATAGGATAAATCCTTACGAATTTAATTTTATGTGTCGAGTAAACTTCATGTGTATCTTAACTATGAATAGAATTAGATTTACGTAAACATACTAGGGATGAATCTAGTTTAAATGAAACCAGTCTAATTATACTTCTAACAGTACAAACCTGTGTTTATATATATATAGGAAATCAATTGAAAGAAATCGTTCAATACATAAATTACTAAAGAAAATGTTGAAAAGTACTTAAGAATTAAAAGTGTATATATGCATATGCATATTACTATAAGTAATTACGCACAACCGTATCACTTGAATATCTAACCGTATCATTATAAAATTAGACTTGTGATAAATATATTTATATGATAGGATTAATTATGTACATATATAGAGATATTTATACATATATTTAGAATCTGTGCAGGAGGTTTTATAATCTATTTAAACATCTAATGATTCCTACAATAAGAGTCTCAATGATGATATAGGAAGGTAAATATATCTTTCCTTTTATGCTAATGATTTAAGCTTATCCAGTTCAATCATTTACAGAACAAAGTCGTTTTCTGATATGAATAGCATGGAAGCAAAAACTTAGTGAACTTACGGAGCATGAATTTTGGAAACACACAAATATAAATACATTTACACACTGTTGTATATTGCAAATGTACGGCCACGAGAGTTAACTAAAGATTGTCCAATTCGTATAAAGATCATAGTAGACTAGAAGAAGTATCAATAGAATTTCAGTATCCGAGTTCATATACTATTAATATAGAGTCTTGAGTTATACATTGAAAACAAATAGCCACAGTCCTACTTCCTTTTCATTATTTAGAAAAGAGAAATTGGTATTTTGAATACTTATAAACATGTCTCAGAGGTGGATCGATACTTAAAGGAAAAAGTCTTCAACCATACATAACAGATTTTGAATACACAAATAACCCTCTATTACGAGGTCTGGTGTAAAATGTCACGCCGACTGTATTGTAGGAAAAGATCATTCCTTTCGACAAAAATTGGATGGGAAATTTTCAAGAAGACGTTGTAATATGGAACTCAAATACCTTTTACACCAGAATCTATCCTCAAAATCCCGAGACTTTGAATTGCATGCAAACCTACAAGAAAAACCAAGAAAGGTTAATTAATAACAAATTAAAGTGAATAACAATTCAATGCCGAAACGTAGAGTAATTATCAGGGTAAATGATTTCAAAAGAATCAACTTAGATAAATACACAAATGAAACTTAGTTGCAATTTGGGATCTATTGTCCTATCCGCACTATTGAAGGAATCATCCACAGACCAAAGGGGAGAAGGGGACCAAGGTTGGTCTGATGGGTACCCTCGTAGCAAACATGGGGTCCCATCATTAGATCTTGGTAAAAAATTCTTTAAAAACATGAATGACAGTATGAAAATAAAGAAACTATTTTTTCAACCAGAGTTTGATTCAAGAGAGCACAAGCTTCATAAAAATCATACGAATTCAATCACAAATTTGATCACGAGAATGGTGCTTTCACAATCACAATAATATGGGAATTCAGGGTCCCTAACCAAAGATAAAGAGAGAATATAATGAAATAACCCTTGGATTCTGAACAAAGAATAAACAAAAATAATGAAGGGTTATGAAATTCTGGATATTGCTATACAGTAGAAACAAAGAGTTGGTATTTATGCATGTACAAGTACTGTTATCACACTAAATTGCCTTAGGTCTTTTAGTTTTTGTTTATCCTTTTTTAAGACTTAGATTTTTTTTTTTTTAAGTTTCATCGTTTTAAAGTTTATGTTTGGTAGGACCCCTTAGATGATTAAATTTTTGATTCATAGCTCTAGTTTGATCCTCAAATTGATTTTTGGACTTAAGCTTTGGACCCTTTCATGATTTGTCTTTAGGAATGATCCCTCCCCTCCCATAACTAGACTCATGTGACACACCATTCTCCTCACTCATGAAATAATTCGCATGCCTTGTTGTCCTTGCTTACCTGCCCATCATTTTTTAAAACTGGAGCACTTCCCACTCATCAGGCGGTTCTGTAGTGCCTTACCCATCCATCATGATTTCCACCATGAGTTATGATTACCACAATTGATGTCATGTTCCTTGTTTTCAGTGCCAGGAGTTGGTTAAATACACCTCTAATATCTCTCATTTACGAGCCTTGAAAATGGTTTATGATTTGAAAATTCATGAATGTTGCACTGCTCAAACTCATAGTTCTGACAAGGCGAAAACAATGTGACCAAATTTGATAAAGAGGTAGATTCGAGGGCCAAAATGTTCGCAAATTGACCCTGATATTTTGTTGAAGCTTCAAACAGGTTTCTACTCCATAGGTGTCATGTGTTGCCTCTTCTTCATATTAATTTTCACAAAAAATCATCTCTCAGAGTTTGGTTTATCGGGCGTGCACAGTTGTAAGGGAATCATCTTCGCATCACATCCTTGTCTCCTCCCTTTTCAAACCTCTAAACTTCATTTTATTGTATTCAAGTCTTTCTAAATCTACTCACCCTACCTACTAAGGTTGCAATCATATACACAGTCTATCTTTTGCATATGCGTCACGCTACCCAGACGCTCTACTTAACCCCTCTGTGTCTCCCCTGCTTTCTTACATTTTGGAGTTAAGCATTTTTACTCAGTTAAAAAGGGCCAATTAAAGATTACCCCCTCACTGTCTACACTCTCAAATACCTATACAAATCTAAGGGTGTAATTCCCACAGTCAAGCTTGGCTTACTAGCACCAATCTATTTTAAAAGGTTAGCCTTGTACATTTGAAGCCTGATTTTAAGTCTTCCTGGTTATTACTATCCCATAATCCTTTAAAATCTCTCATTCTAATCCATGGAGACTCCTCAATCGAGGAAGACACACAAAGGTGGCAAGGTGGTTAGGACAGAACTTGTGGACATGCATCTTTTTGATACAGAGCGCATAGAAAGAGAGGTTTTTCAAAGAGTGGGATGCCTCACTTTCTGCCAGAATATGAAGAGAGGCCATCTAGAGGTAACAAGACAGTTTGCATTACATTTTGATGGCAGGAGAACCAAGGTTGGGGATTTGGAATTTGAGGTGACTGAAGCCTCTATCTCAGCTGCAACAAGAATCCACATTACAAGTGAAAAATGGTTCAAGGACATGGCTTTGAGTTCATCCTATGCTAAATATCTCTTTAAACCTGAAAATCAAGCCAATTATTTGTCTAAAATTATGCCAAGGAGTCAATTGATTGAACAGTTTGACAGAATATTGAAGATCATCCATAGATATTTTACATGTGAAGGGAGATTTAACACATTGTACCAGTACCATATAAGGATTTTTCTACATTTTACTGGTAATATTGAGATGAATATTCCCTATTACTTGTTAAGGAGAATAGCTAAGATGTCAGATAGGATTCAATCCAAATCTAAGGATGTGGATTCTATCCTTTTCAATTCTAGATTGATCAGAATTATAGTCTTTGGGGAATTGGGTAAGAAAGAGATTTCATGGGAGCATTTTGTTGTTACTTCTCATTTCAAGTTGGATCTAGCATCAACTCCTCAATCAAAGAATGCAAGTCCTTTATCTCCCAACATTTCTATTAAAGTAGCGACCAGTAGTAAGAGAAAGGGAAGAGCCTCTATTCAAGTTTTAGAAGTCAGCAAGAAAGTCACAAGAGCTGAGGAGGAAGCTTATCCTTCCCCACAAAGAGATTTTTCACCACCTCCTCCACTAGGGTTAGAAGAGATTCCTTCTTCCACCAAAGCTATATCCAAGAAAGGGAAGAAGTGACTCTTCCCCTCTTCTCCTCCAATAGTCAAAATCAAGGGTAAAATACCTTTCACAAGGTCATCAATTCCTAGAAAAGTTATTGAGGAATAGTCCATACCATAAATCCCTACAAAAGAAGAAGAGTAAAGGCATTGCAAAGCCGGTGGAAAGAAAATAAGAAACCCCTGTGCAGAGGAAGAAGGGTAAAATCAAAGCCACCAAGAAACCTGATAAGGTAGACAAGACACTCCCCATGCAGGTGGAAGAGGATACTAAGAAAAAACCTATTGAGACTGTGCATGTCACTGCTCCTCCTGATAGTCATACCTTCAAAAGACTTATCAGGCAACTTAGGGATGAAAGAAAATAGGTGGCTTAGTTGAAAACAAAGGCCATGTATGATAGGGTAAAAATGAAAGAGCTCATGGATAGCTACAGCCATACCCTTGACTTGGCAAGGTTTGCAGCAAGAAATGCCCAACCCCTTCATAGATAGCTCCAGAATCTTTATAGGAAGAATAGAGGTTTTCAATCTCAGAACAAGAAATTGAAGGCAAAGTTGCAGCATTTTCAAGATGAAGTAGCTCAAAGAAACTTGCAGGTATTGATTGAAGCTTCCATTGAGAAAGAGACATCAACAATCAAGAAGAGAACAACCCCACTGAAAAATCCATTCATTGCTAAGAAGAAGAATCTTGTTGTGCCAAATGAAGATCCTCCTTCTACCAGAAAGACTGTGAGGTTAAGTGTCAAGGTAACAAAATAGCTGATGAAAGGTGAGCCCCATTTTTTAGGATGTTTCCTTTTTCATAGGGTTAACTGTCTTTCAAATATTTCCTCTGCCATCTATACAGTCTTCTAAGAATTTAAATATCAGATTTTTGGGCTTTTGTGAAGTGATAACTCCCTCAGTGGTAAAATGCACTACCTACAGTACTGCCAAGTCACCTAAGTATAATGGGTTTGACATTATGCAAGCCCAATACTTTCCCTGCACATGTTCAAGGTTGGAGGAGCTGCATTTTTTGACAATGCTACCTAAACCTGCACACAGACACAGCATAAATGGTGCTACCTACAGGTTCTACCTAATATTTGGTAGAGAATAAACATGCACACAAACGCAACACAATTGCACTACGTAAATGTGCTACCTAATATTTGGTAGAGAACAGAGTCTACACACAGACGTAGCACAATGGCTCTATGTAATTTCTCTACCTAATATTTCATAGAGAACAAACATTTTCATGCACACAAAGCACAATGGCGCTACCTAAATGTGCTACCTTTTCTACTTGTCCAGGTGTGAAATAAATTACTCAAGCTGCTACCTAAAAAAGCTACCAACGGACACCAGGGATTCAAGAGGGATAAGCTAACAACTTTTTGGATAGATGATGATGGAGAATATTCTAGAAACAACAACTGGCATCATGAAGACCACCACATGCTTTTGAAAGACACGTGGCAAACAAGGAGCTGCGCAACAAGAAGGAATCAAGTCATCATGAAAATTGGTTGGATTAGTCACCAACATTTTCCTATTTTATAACATAGGTTGTTAACTAAGTTGTTAGATCAAATAAATGTTTAGATATTTTCAAGGGAAGGAGGCCAGATTGTACCTTCAGTTGTTTCCTCCCTTTTGTTATAAATAGATAGATCAAATGATTTAGTGGGTTAGGATGGTTGAACAAGGCTCCTTTAGACTGTAATATTTTGATGAAGTGACTATGATATAGCTATGTACTAGACTTAAGACATTTTGGCTAATAGAAATCAACTTCTCTTTCATCTTATTTTCTTCTGATGCTAAATGTTCATTCTTTGAATGATTCACATGAATGATTGTGGTGATGTTATGGTGGATGTTTGATGATTATATTATCATGATGTTTATTTAGCTTCCTTAGTTTCTAAGTTCAAGAAGATCTTGTGTTAAGAAACTTTCTTCCTTAGGCTTTTGTAGACCTGATGTTTATAGTAGCCCCTACATTCCTCTTATTCAAGTCTTCCCTCTATTCATACTTACTCCAAAATTACTAATTGAAGTTAGCCAAGACCTTGATTGTTGGTGCATGCTAGCCCCGTTTTCTGAGTTCGAACATTATCGTTTTGAGTCTTTTCCCATTTGACCCTTTAAACACTCTTACATTCACATATAACCTGATGGGTACTGGGCTCTCCTTCCATGCAATATGAAGGTGATTCCTAGTGATAACATTCTTGGTGTCATTTCTGAGGAACTATTTGAAGACTTTTCCCTGGGATTAAACGACACAGTATACTATTCCTATAAGTGCATTAGAACTTAGTATCTTGAATATTGCAGCTTGCACTTGGAAACTCCATTGTTTCATCTTTGGCACCTAAAGGAAGACATACGAGATCAAATCCATAGCTACCTTTGGTTCCAACTGAGGCTGACCCAGAGAAAATACTCAAGAAGGGAAAAGCTTCTCTGAAAATATTTTCTGCTGCTGCAAGTGCTTCTGATCAGTTTCCTGATTCCACTCTTGATACTCAAGTTGTTTTATCAGGAAAGCTCTGATGCAGGAGCATCCACACGTCATCAAGCGAGCCAGCGCGCACGGAGAAAGAACCTACAGCTGGACAGTGCCAGCACGCACATTTTGAAATGCTTTGGGGATTGTTGCGCCGTCGTTTGGAAGAGGCATTCAAAGCAA
>ML791620.1:1167429-1184936 GCA_009831015.1 Picea engelmannii
TAAAGTATCTAAGAAACTTGAATTTGAAGAGTTTCTTGTTGAATACTCTTCCTTTGAAACTGAATTGAAAGAAGAAAACATTGACATTTTCTCTTCCCCTAACATTGAAAAGTGATTCAGTCTTGATAGTTTTGAATATTTCCCTACTTTAGGCTTTGGTACACCTATTTATGTTAAAAAATTTGTTTCCAAAGAAGTGAAAAATTCATCCCCTTTTTAGACCTTACCATATTCTTCCAAGACTCAGCCCTCTTCTATGAAAATTGAAACCACTCCTTCATACTTTCATTCTTCTCCTAATTTGCACACAATCAAGTCTCCTTCTCCTCCTTGTTCACCAAGAGTTCAAAATCAAATGGTAGTTGTTAACCCCCCCTGAAAATAGGATGGATGCCATAGTGGCTGGAAGATACACTCCTCAAGTCTTACCTCATCCAGTGAATGCTCTCCCTCCTAGAGACTACTTGAAATACATGCCCAAATTCATGAGAGAAGAAGATATAATAGCTGAGGAACATCTTGTTTCTTTCTACAGCTATGCAGATAACCTAAATATTGAAAATGAGGATGTGTGGATGAGGGTTTTCATCCAAATCATTTTTGGTGAGGCTAGGAAGTGGTTTAGGGGTCTGGCCCTTGGATCCATTACTGGTATTGAAGCATTAGATGAAACCTTCTTGAGGCATTGGGGGGACAAAAAGGATTTTTTGTACTACATCACCGAATTCGGGTCCCTAGATAAGAAAGAAGGAGAGTTTGTCTCTGACTTTTCTAAAAGATTTAACAAAATGTACAAAAGGATCCCTGATGAGATAAAACCCACTAAAACCTATGCAAAAATCACTTATGTTAATGCATTTGACCCCGAGTTCTGCTTCCTGTTGAGAGAAAGAATATCACCCTCCTTAGTTCATATGAAAGATGCTGCCTTGGAGATAGAATCTAATATAATGGCATCAAACAAGCTCAGGGGGAAATCTAATAGGGATAGGAGAAAAAAAAGAGCTGAAACTTCAACTTCTAATTCCTCTGTTGCCCATTCGCAAGTAGATGAGCTGACCAAATTAGTAAAATATCTTTCACTGAGATTGAGAAGTTAAAATCAGAAGGGAAACATACATATACAAATGCTCAAAACACTAATAATAGAGGTAACTACAGGAGACCAAATAATTCTCCCCAAATCTTTCCCAGAGATCCCAAAAATAGAGAGAGAGAGAGAGAGATGATCAGAGGGTACAAGCTTATTTTCAAAATAATTTGGTTGTTGATGAAGAAGAAGAGGAGGTAGAAGCTAATCCTGAGATTCACTGCTTAGGTAACACATCCCCATTCCCACACTTGACTCAATCCTCTTATGAGCAATCTTTAATGGATATTCAAATAAATGAGTTAAGTAAGGGAGAGAAATAAAAACAAAGTGCTAGTAGATATAATCTGAGATCTAAGAAGAATGAAGAAAAAACTGATGCCCCTAATCATCCTACTCAAAAAGAATATTCTGCCAAGGTTGTGATAGTGAGCAGTAAGGAAAAAGACTCTCAAAGCCCACAAGTTCTGATCAGAAATCCTTTTCCTGAAACCAAAGAAATCTTGAAACCTTCTTCTTCCTTCAGTTTTGACAATGAGATCCAGAAAATAAATATCCCTGTACCTTTTTTGGAATGGATAAAAAATGAGGAATTTAAAAAATATTTATCCAAAATGCTACAGCTTGAATCATCTCCAAATGCCACTAATTCAATAAATATGCAAGATGAAAAACCAGTAGTGATTTTAGGTCCTTTAATAGAATACAGAGATGATTCATCCCCACCTTTCTATACCTCACTAAATATATATGATAAGGTGCCACACAATTGTCTCATGGATTAAGGGGCATCCCATAATCTTATGCCAAAGTCTTTTATGGATGAACTTGGGTTATAAATCACAAAGAATTACCATGACTTATATTATTTTGACTCCATAAAAGTGAAGTGTCATGGAGTCATTAAGGATATGGTGGTGACTTTATTTAGTTTCCCATGAAAAGTATACTTATGGATATCATAGTTCCTGATGTTCCCCCCAATTTTTGCATGCTCCTGTCAAGATCTTGGATAAAAAGACTTGGGGGAACCTTGTAGATGGATCTCTCTTCTGATACTATTATTTTTTTGGGGGTAGACCATAGAAGAATTTACAGGGAAGCTCAATTCGATTACATCATTAGTGATGAAGAAAATCCCACAAATCACCCTGTTTTTGCTTTCGATATAGATCTGGGATCTAGCATTTTGCAGCTCACTGACACTCTTAAAGCCCCTTTAGAAATCATAAAAAAATCCATTACTTTTTCTGAGGAGCCTCTTCTAACCACTTATGTCTAGAAGATTTTCTTTGATGGAGCCTCTTCCAAGGAAGGTGCTGGTGTTTGGGTGGTCTTTGTCTCACCAACTCAAGAAACTATATCTTTGTCATATAAGCTAGAATTTGAGACTACTAATAATGTGGAAGAGTATGAGGCTCTGTTCTTGGGGTTGAGGGTTGCTAAATACATGGGGATATAAGAACTATCAGTATTTGGGGATGTTGAATTAATAGTCCATCAGATTAAAAATCTTTATCAAACAAAGCACCCTAGGCTTAGATCTTACGGAAATGAAGTATAGGACTTGGTGGACAATTTTTTCTCTTCTTTTAACATATCATTTATTCCTAGAGAAGATAATACCATGGATGATTCTTTGGCTGTATCAACAAGCAACTTCAGAATTCATATACCACCCAAGATCAAGTATGATGTAGAAGTCAAATACAGGCCTTCTATATCGAACAATGTAAAATATTGGAAGGTGTTCGAAGATTATTTAGAGCTTAAAACTTTCCTCGAGACTGTTGATGATTTTTCTGCATTACACATTGATCAGGATCATGATTCATAAATTACTCCTCATGTTGATGTTTTCCTCAATAAAATTGCTAATCATCATATTGTACAGCTGCCTAGCAATCATATTCCAAAGGGAATAGTTCCTTTGGAAATATTATTTGATAGGAATGATGTGGCAATAAAAGGGAAGGTATCCACCGATGATGTTGATATAACATAGTGCAATGTGGGCACTGAAAATAATCTGAAATATGTCAAATTATCAAGTACCCTTTCATAAGAGAAGAGGGCAGAATATACTAAGTTGTTAAAGGAATTTGTTGATGTATTCATTTGGACTTATGAAGATCTCAGAACTTATGACACAAGCATTATAGAGCACAAGATTCCATTTAGATAAAACACCAAACCCTTCAGGAAAAATTTGATACAAATGAATCCTATGTTACTGCCTATCATGGAGACATAGGTTAAAAAGATTTTAGATGAAAAAATTATCATTCCTTTGAGGTATTCTGAATGGGTGGCCAATTTGATCCCAGTAAGAAAAACAAACAGAGAAATCAGACTTTGTTTTGATTTCCAAAATCTGAATAGAAGCTCAAAAAAGGATAACTACCCTTTGCCCAAGATGGAGCATATACTATAGAAGGTGATAGGAGCAGCCAGGATGTCCATGGTTGATGGTTTTTCTGGGTATAATCAGGTCTCCGTTTTTCTAGAAGATAGAGAGAAGATGTCTTTTACTAATCCTTGGGGTATATTTATGTACGCCAAGATGCCCTTTGGTTTGATGAACGCAGGGGAAACTTTTCAGTGAGCTATGGACATAGAATTTATTGGAGAGAAGGATAAGTTTTTCATTATCTATTTAGATGACACAACAGTGTACTCTCTGTCTGATAAAGAACACTATGATCACTTAAGAAAGGTTTTCTTGAAATGAAAAAAATTTGGCCTCTCTTTGAATCTGAAAAAATCATTGTTTTCCATGAAAGAATGAAAATTGTTGGGGCATATTGTGTCAACTAAAGGGGTAAGGATTGATTCCAGTAAGTTTGAATCTATACAAACATTGTCACTTCCTAGATCCAAAAAAGAGGTTCAATATTTTATGGGAAAAATCAATTTTTTGAGAAGATTTGTGTCAAAGTTTGCTGATTTGGTTAAGTATATCACAACCATGATGAGGAAGGATAGTGAAATCAAATGGATTGTTGAGTCTCATGATTCTTTTGATCAAATAAATAAATCCTTGACTGAAGCCCCGGTTCTTGTCAGCCCCGACTACTCCAAGGACTTTCTTATTTTTTATTTTTCCTCTTTTGATACAGTAGCAGCAGTCCTATTGCAAAAGAACATTGAAGGGTTAGAGCAGCTCATTGCCTTTTTTAGCAGGGCATTGAGAGATGCTGAATTAAAATACAACATCATTGATAAGAAAGCCTATGCATTGGTTAAATCTCTTAACTCCTTTAGATTTTATGTCCTGAATTCAATATTTATTTCTTATGTTCCATCAGCTGTTGTAAAAGAAATTCTTATTCAGCTAGATATAGATGGAAAAAGGAGCAAGTGGATTGCTAAATTACTTGAATTTGATTTGGAAATTAATCCTACCAAACTGGTTAAAGGCCAGGGTTTAGCCAAGCTCTTGACTGAATCAAATTGCTCAGCACTGTGGGTGAATTTCATCCACTCATGTTTAGAAAATCAATAGGCTGAAATGACTGATAGAAGTTCTCAAATCATCTCTGCACTGGCAAATTGCAACTGGTACAAGGAAATTATATTTTTTCTGCAAAATTTATAGCCTCCAAGTGGTATGAAAAAGAACAAGGTGAGAGACGTAAAACTCAAATCAATAAAATATTTCCTTGTTGATTAAGTTTTGTATTGGAAGGATCCACTATGAGTGCGTTTGAGATGTCTAGGCCCCCAAGAGGCCGAAAAGATTATGTATGATTTCCATGACAGTTTATGTGGGGGGCATCATTATTGGAGAACCACGGCATACAAGATCCTCAGGGCTAGGTACTTCTGGCCCAGTTTGTTCACTAATGTTTGTGCTAAGATCAGAGCCTGTTCTAAGTGTCAGAAGTTCTCCGGAAAGAAGAAACTTAAGTCTTTTCCATTAAATCCCGTAGTAGCTTCAGGACCTTTCCAACACTGGCGCCTAGATTTTATCAGGGAAATTCATCCCACTTCCAGTGGTCAACATAGATGGATCTTGACTGCTACATATTACTTTACTAAATGGATTGAAGCTATTCCTACAAGGAATGCTTCTAACCTTTACTTTAATAATGTTGTATCTTTATGTAAATTCTAACCTTGTTCAATGTCTATTGTAAACATATATTCATAAAAGAACAAAAAATATACAATAGAAAATACAAACATTACACAGAGATTTTTCCCCTGGAAACCCAAACCGGGAAAACCAACATATATTATATTCATTCATCGTGTTACATTGTTTTCAATACAATATACATATAGGATCCAACAGCATCCAAAACCCTAACCCGATGACCTGGATTAGTCCAAAACCCTAATTCCTTAACCGGAAATAGAAAACCATCAAAAAATACCATGTGTCGAAAAAACCACCTAAATACATGACATGTTTCTCAAGGTAGGTGTCACGTTTCTCAAGGTAGAAAATTATTTTTCAAGGACAGCACCTTCGGACCCCCATGCAGGGGGCTCCACCCGCTGCACCCCCGCTCTAACCCCCCTGCGCGCCCGACACATGCGCTCAGGCACTGCTACTCCTGCAAAGAATATAACGAATACCCAACATTCTCCCAGTTGTTGTTTTCTTTGCATACATGGGGTTACAGGGTTACATAGTAAAAAATCCAGGGCAACAATGCCCATGGATCCTCTACACTAAGATAAGTTCTCAGTGCTCATAGATTTTGTTAATGAGTCTGCAACATTCTTCAAAGTTTCCACCGTCATCAATGATACTTTCTTTTCTTCAATCATGTCTCTCACAAAGTGATATTGAACATCAATGTGCTTTGTCTTTGAATGATAAGTAGGGTTCTTCGCTAGAAAAATTGCACTCTGACTATCACACTCTATCCTTACATATTGTTGTACCAACCCAATACCTGAACACAATCTTTGTAACCATATTGCTTCCTTACCTACATGAGTGGTTGCCATGTATTCAGATTCTATAATTGAAAGTGCCACTACAACCTATCTTTTTCTCATCCAACTTATTGCTCCTCCAAACAGGTTAAACACATACCCTCTTGTAGATCTCCTACGATCCAAATCTCCATCCTAGTCTGCATCCACAAAGCCATGTATATCTACCACTTTGTCCAATCCTGGTCTTCCTTTGTAGTGAAATCCATAGCTAGCAGTGCCACACAAATACCTAAAAACCCTTTTTACGGTTGTCCAATGCTCCTTTCCTGGTTTTGACATACACCCGCTCAAAACTCCCATTGCATGTGCAATGTCTAGTCTAGTACAGACCATTTCATACATCAAACTACCAACTACACTCGCATATGGAAAATGAGACATGTCCTCCTCTTCTTCATGTGTCTTGGGACACTGATCCATAGATAACTTTACACCAATAGGAATAGGAACCTTGACTGATTTACATTCTTGCATATTAAACCTATGCAATATTGTCTCGACATATTTTCTCTGATTTAACTAGAGTTTCCTCCTTTTTTTATCTCTTTTAATTTCCATTCCCAAAAAGAAATTTGAAGCACCAATATCCTTAATGTTGAATTTAGAGGACAAATGAGTTTTCACATCCTGGATAATCTCCTTGTTGTTTCCTATCAGCAACATGTCATCAACATACAAGACCAAACAAATCAAATGATCACCAATTAATTTAGAATACACACAGTGATCCTGTTAGCTTCTTGTGAAGCCAAGTCCCAACATATAAGAATCAAATTTTTTATACCACATCCTTGGTGATTGTTTTAAACCATGCAGGGACTTTTTCAGCTTGCATACCAACTCCTTCTTTCCTTTCACAACATAACCTTTTAGTTGCTTCATAAAGATTTCTTCTTCCAGATCCCCATGTAGGAATGTTGTCTTCACATCCATCTGTTCTACTTCAAAATCAAATGTAGCAGGAACAGATAACAGAAATCTTATAGAGGTTAACTTGGCAACAGGAGAAAAAATCTCACCACAATCAATTCCCTCAACATAGGAATAACCCTTTTCTACTAACCGAGCTTTGTATTTCTCCACTTTTCCTTCTGCATTCAGCTTATTTTTAAATACCCATTTGATGCCAATGGGATTTCTTCAAGTTGGAAAATCCACTAGATCCCAAGCCTCATTCTTATCCAAAGATGCCATTTCTTCTTCCATGGCCCTTTTCCAGAGATTTCCATCCTTTGAATCCACTGCCTCCCTGATAGTTCTAAGATCATCATCAGTAATAGACAAAGAAAAATTTGAATGAAAATTAGATGGAATATACCTTTTTGGTAGCCTTCTTTCTCGATCTGATCTCCTCAATACTGGAGTATGAGGATCTTCTTCTTCTGATTCATGTTCTTCTGTAGAGTCTGCTTCATCATCCTTTAAATCCAACTCTATCTTCTCTGGTTATTCCTTACTTGGTAGGACTTCATGTTCAACAACATCCTTCATTTCTCTAAATACCACATCTCGGTTATACACTACCTTCTTAGTTTCTGGGTTCCAAAGATTATAACCTTTGAGACCATCTTTATATCCAATAAAGATACATTTTTTAGCCTTCTTATTCATCTTACTCATGTTTTCCTTTGGAACATGACCATATGCATCGTAGCCAAATACCTTAAGATGTGTGAGAGAATGTTCCATAGCTCAAATATTTTTCATTAAACTTCTCAATCTCCATCTTCGAATTGCTTGCCATTTCTTTTCACCTAAAAAACAATACCGCAGATCTCCCACTGTAACAAGGCTTATCACAATCTCAAGCCAAACCCTTGACCACAAAGGCATCCCCCTGAAGCCAATAAAGATCTGATACCAGATGTAAATTCTAACCTTGTACAATGTCTATTGTAAACATATATTCAAAAAATAACAGAAAAGATACAATGGCAAATACAAACATTACACAGAGATTTTTCCCTTGGAAACCCAAACTGGGAAAACCAACATATATTATATTCATTCATTGTGTTACATTATTTACAATACAATATACATATAAGAGCCAACGACATCCAAAAACCTAAACCAATGACTTGGATTAGTCCAAAACCCTAATTCCTTAACTAGAAATAGAAAACCATCGGAAAAAACCATGTGCCGAAAAAACCACCTAAATACATGACACGTTTCCTGAGGTGGGTGTCACGTTTCCCAAGGCATCATTTTTTTTTCCGGTGGCGCTGCCCCTGGACCCTTGCATGGGAGTTGCACCCCCTAACGGGAGGCCTAGAGGCCCCCCCTCTAACCTCCCTACTCCTGCAAAGAATATAACACATACCCAACACTTTCAAGGCTGAACCATTGATTCAATTATGTGAACAGTTTGGGATCACTTTGATTCATTCTACCCATTACTATCCTTAGGGACACAGGATTGCATAATACTCAAACAAAAGAATTATAAAGATCATTAAAAAGTTGTTAGAAGATAACAAAAAGGCATGGGACTCAAAACTCAAATTTTCTCTATGGGATGACAAAGTGATGGTAAAAAGGACCCTGGGACTTTCCCCTTTCCAGTTGGTGTATGGAGTTGAAGAAATTTTTCCTTCTCAAATTGCCTTACCTGTGGCAAAATTATTCCAAGATTATCAAGGGGAGCCTGATCATATGATTCGAAGTATTAAGCAGCTAGTTGAAGTGCAACAGACTCGGCAATAGCATGTAGACAAAGCATATGACCATCAACTAAAGATCAAGTAGGCTTTCGACAAAAAAGTGAACAAAGAAGATTTTCAATTGGGAGATCTGGTACTCAAGTGGGATGCACCGAGGCAAGATAAAGGCAAGAACAGTAAATTTGAAGATTTATGGATTGGTCCTTTTAAAATCTCTGAGGTATTCTCTAATAACACTTTCAAGTTGCAGAATATGGAGAATGAAGAGATTTTTGGTGGCCCTTTAAATGGGCATTTCCTGAAAAATTACTTTTCTTGAGCCTTGAGTGGCTCTTCATATCATTGTAAATATCATTTTCTTTTAAATTTTTTTGAATAACTGACCCCATAACCCTAGGATAAAGCACTAAATCTACTCATTCTTGGCAGTTCGCAGGGGGCATGTCGTCCCCTGTGGAGCCATTGTTATCACACTAAATTGCCTTGGGTCTTTTAGTTTGTTTTTATCCTTTTTTAAGCCTTAGATTTTAAATTTTTTAAGTTTCATCCCTTTAAAGTTTATGTTTGGTAGGACCCCTTAGATGATTAAAGTTTTGAGTCATAGCTCTAGTTTGATCCTCAAATTGATTTTTGGACTTAAACCCTTTTTGGTTCATGACTTAAGCTTTGGACCCCTTCATGATTTGTCATTAGGATAGATCCATCCCCTCCCATGACTAGAATGATGTGACACACCATTCTCCTCACTCATGACCTCGTGGCCATGCCTTGCTGTCCTTGCTTACCTGTCCATCATTTTTTAAAGCTAGAGTGTTGCCAACTCATCAGGCAATTTCGTAGCATCTTACTCGTTCATCATGATTTCCACCACAAGTTATGATTACCACGACTGATTTCATGTTCCTTGTTTTCAGTGCCAGGATTTGGTTAAAGATACCTTGAAGATCTCACATTTACGAGCCCTGATAATGGTTTATGATTTGAAAGTTCATGAATAATGTGCTGCTCAAACTCATAGTTTTGACCAAGCAACAATGGCGTGACCAAATTTGATGAAGAGTTAGATTCAAGGGACGAAATTTTCACAAATTTACCCTGAAATTTCGCTAAAGCTTCAAATAGGTGTCTACTCCATAGGTATCCCATGTTGCCTCCTCTGCATATTAGTTTTAAAAAAACATTGGCGCTCATAGTTTGGTTTATTGGGCTTGCACAGTTGTAAGGGAATCATCTTTGCATCACATCCTTGTCTCCTCCCTCTTCAAACCTATAAACTTAATTTTCTTATATTCAAGTCTGTCTAAATTTTCTCACCATAACTACTAAGGTTGCAAGCATATACACAATATATCTTCTGCATATGTGTTGTGCTACCTAGATGCGTTGGTTAACCCCTCTGTGTCTCCCCTACTTTCTTTCATTTTGGAGTTCAACATTTTTACTCAGTTACAAAGGGCCAATTACAGATTACCCCCTCACTGTCTACGCTCTCAAATACCTGTACAAATCTAAGGGTGTAATTCCCATAGTCAAGCTTGGCTTACTAGCACCAGTCTATTTTAAAAGGTCAACCTTGCACATTTGAATCCCAATTTCAAGTCTTCCAGGTTATTACTATCCCATAATCCTTTAAAATATCTCATTCTAACCCATGGAGACTCCTCAATCGAGGAAGACACACAAAGGTGGCAAGGTGGTTAGGATAGAGCCTATGGACATGCATATTTTTGATACAAATCCCATAGCAAGAGAGGTTATTCAAAGAGTGGGATGCCTCTCTTTCCGTCAGAATATGAAGAGATTCCATCCAGAGGTAATAAGATAGTTTGCATTACATTTTGATTACAGGAGAACCAAGGTTGGGGATTTGGAATTTGAGGTGATTGAAGCCTCTATCTCAGCTGCAACAGGAATCCCTATTACAGGTGAAAAATGGTTCAAAGCCATGGCTTTGAGTTCAGCCTATGCTAAAGATCTTCTTAAACCTGAACATCAAGCCAATTATTTGTCCAAAAGTATGCCAAGGAGTCAATTGATTGAACAGTTTGACAAAATATTGAAGATCATCCAGAGATATTTTACATGTGAAGGGAGATTTAACACATTGTATGAGTACCATATAAGGATTTTTCTACATTTTACTGGTAAGGTTGAGATGAATATTCCCTATTACTTGTTAAGGAGAATAGGTAAGATGTTAGACATGATTCAATACAAATCTAAAAATGTGGATTCTATCCTTCTCCATTCTTGATTGATCAAAATGCTAGTCTCTGAGGAATTGGGTAAGAAAGAGATTTCATGGGAGCATTTTTTTGTTACTTCTCATTTCAAGTTGGATCTAGAATCAACTCCTCAATCACAGAATCCAAGTCATTTATCACCCACTAGTGTTATTAAAGCAGGGACCGATAGGAAGATAAAGGGCAGAGCCCCTGTTCAAGTTTCAGAGGTCAGCAAGAAGGTCACAAGAGATGAGGAGAAAGTCTATCCTTCCCCACAAAGAGATTTTTCACCACCTCCTCTACCAAGGTTAGAAGAGATTCCTTCTTCCACCAAAGCTACTTACAAGAAAGGGAAGGCAACACTCTTCCCCTCTTCTCCTCCAACAATCAAAATCAAGGGTAAAAGACCTTTCACAAGGTCATCAATTCCTAGATAAGTTATTGAGCAATAGTCCATACCAGAAATCCCTGTACAAAATAAGAAGAGTAAAGGCATTGGAAATCCCGTGGAAAGAAAAGAATAAACCCATGTGCAGAGGAAGAAGGGTAAAAGTGAATCCACCAAGAAACATGATGAGGTAGATAAGACACTTCCCATGTAGGTGGAAGAGGAGACTGAGAAACAAATTATCGATACTGTGCATGTCACTGCTCCTCCTAATATTCATACCTTCAAAAGACTTATTAGGCAACTTAGGGATGCAAAAAAAGAGGTGGCTCAGTTGAAAACAGAGGCCATGCTTGACAAGGTAAAAATGAAAGAGATCATGGATGGCTACAACCATACCCTTGACTTGGAAATTTTTGCAGCAAGAAAGGATGAGCCCCTTCACAGGCAGCTCCAGAACCTTTATAGACAGAATAAAGGTTTTCAATCTCAGAACATGAAACTCAAAGCAGAGTTGCAGCATTTTAAAGATGAAGTAGATCAAAGAAAATTACAGGTATTGGTTGAAGCTGTCATTGAGAAAGAGACAAAAATAGTCAAGGAGAGCACAACCCTACTGAAAAAGCCAATCATTGTTATGAAGAAGAAGCTTGTTGTGCCAAATGAAGATCCTCCTTCTACAAGAAAGAGTGTGAGGTTAAGTTTCAAGGTAACAAAATAGCTGATGAAAGGTGATCCCCACTTTTGAGGATGTTTCCTTTTTGAGAGGGTAAACTGTATTTCAAATATTTCCTCTACCATTTATACAGGATTCTAAGCATTTAACTATCAGATTTTTGGAGTTTTGTGAAGTTCTAACTCCCTCAGTGGTAAAATGCACTACCTACAGTATTTCCAAGTCACCTAAGTATAATGGGTTTGACATTATGCAATCCCACTACTTGGCCTACACATGTTCAAGGTTGGAGGCACTACATTTTTTTGACAATGCTACCTAAACCTGCACACAAACGCAGCATAAGTGGTGCTACTTAATATTTGGAAAAGAATAAACTTGCACACAGACACAACATAGTGGTGCTACGTAAAGGCATTACCTAATAGTTTGCAAAGAACAGAGTCTGCACATAGATGTAGCACAGGGATGCTATGTAATTTCACAACCTAATATTTCACAGAGAACAAAGGTTTGCACGCATACGTGGCACAATGGCACTACCTAAATGTGCAACCTTTTCTACTTGTCCATTTGTGAAATACGTTACTCGGGCTTCTACCTAAAAAAGATACCAACAGACACCAGGGATTCAGAAGGGCTAAGCTAACAACTTTTTGGATAGCTGATGATGAAAAAGGTTATAGAAACAATAGCTGGAATCATGAGGACAACCACATGCTTTTGAAAGACGCATGGAAAACAAGGAGCTGCACAACAAGAAGGAATCAATTCATATTGAAGATTCATTGGATTAGTCACCAACATTTTCCTATTTTATAGCATAGGTTGTTAACTAAGTTGTTAGATCAAATAAATGTTTGGAGATTTTCAAGGGAAGGAGGCCAGCTCGTACCTTCAGTTGTTGCCTCTGATTTGTTATAAATAGATAGATCAAATGCTTTAGTGGGTTTGGATGGTTGAGAAAGGCTCCCTTAGACTGTAATATTTTGATGAAGTGACTGTGATCTAGCTATTTACTAGACTTAAGACATCTTGGCTAATAGAAATCAACTTCTCTTTCATCATATTTTCTTCTGATGCTAAATTTTCATGCTTTGAATGATTCACATAAATTATCGTGGTGATGTTATGGTGGATGTTTGATCATTATAATATCATGATGTTTATTTATCTTCCTTAGTTTCTGATTTCAAGAAGATCTTGATTTGAGAAACTTTCTTCCTTAGGATTTTGTAGACCTGATGTTTACAGTAGCCCCTACATTCCTCTTATTCAAGTCTTCCCTCTATTCATACTTACTCCCAAATTACTGATTGAAGTTAGCCAAGACCTTGATTGCTGGTGCATGCTAACCATGTTTTCTGAGTTTGAACATTATCATTTTCAGTCTTTTCCCATTTGACCCTTTAAACACTCTTACATTCACATATAACCTGATGGGTACTAGACTTGCCTTCCATGCAATATGAAGGTGATTCCTAGTTCTAACAGGTATGATTAGGGTGAGGAATTTTGAGTTGACTCCAAAAACCTTGTACATTAATAATAAACTCTCTCACTAAATCTACATAAGTGTGGTCACGACTGCGCAACATAAAACCCGTGTATCTCTGGTCTACACAGTAAGTAAAGAGGTTTATAGTCACAGACTTAACACTAAACTAAATAGGAAAAAAAGGGAGGAGGATAGACTAAGGATATCATATAGCGATCATGGTAAGGGGAATTCCAATTAAAGAGTAATAATGAGAGTCAAGGCCTAGTCCCGACAGAAAACCCATGAAAGGGTATAGGTCTGGCCAGAGAACCTTGGATAGACCGCCTGTGTAAAAAACGTCCACAAATAAAACGTTGCATATGGTGAAATGGCCACTTCACAAGAAACTAAAGACACAACCCTTATCACTAAAAATTACAAATCCCTCCATGATTGAAGGAAATGTTTCTTAGAGTCAAAACTACAAAAGGGAAAGTTGTTTGTAGAAATTCGTAAAAACAACAATTACAGAGATGACCGAAACCCTCTCGACTTTTACCACTTGTTCCAAATAGCATAAGAGTGTCATGAACTTACCAAGGAATTGGATAGTTTCTTCATTTTCACTAGATAGGTACCTTCAAAACATGACCACCCTTGCCCAAGAAAAATGCAGAGTAAAATTTTTGAAGCACTGGGCATAAGACTCACAATAGACCTGTAATCCTTACCACATAGAGTTATAGTGGAAGTATGAAGGCCCCATCTGACCATGTGACAGATTAGAGGTGGAAAAATTGCATTGGATACGGGGATTAGTGGTGGCCTTGGGATTTCATCTTAGAGGGTCTCCATTAATAGTCTAGACAAAGGCTCTTTAACTCCCAACTGACAGAAAACCTTCCGAATTCATATTGAATTAATGTGAGAGAGGACGATTCCTTTAAGGCACTGTACACTGGATTATCACACCTAGTACATCTTTTAGTTAAGGCATTCCTTATAGTTCTTTATCAACGAGTTTCATTTCTGAAAGAGTCAATTATGCTAAGGATGAGCGAGAGTTAAATATAAACCAACGCTCACAAGACCTTAGTTCGGCCAGTTAAAGTAACATGAGGTAACCATCATGTTAGGTTGTTATTTTGTTCACTTATGGTTGCATGTTGTGACCCTTTATTTCTTAAACTTTATCAATTGTGTAGGTAAGTTAAATCTATATTGTTGACTAAGTTTCAACATGTGCGCTATACATAGGGGTCGAGGCTTAGAAATGAGTATAGGGCTAAGGATCCTAAATATGAGACAAATAGATATATCAGATAGTATTATGATAGTAGTAAGATGGAAGGTGTTTGAAGGTCAATATTTAAAAATGTGAAAGATGATCTTAATAGATATGCAGAAGTTAATAACGATGGTAGTTAACCACCTACATTAACCATAAGCATTCCAGAATGAGTTGTTTAAAGAAAAAGGAGATTTAATGTTCCTCATATATATTTTTTTATGATTAATTTGGGGTACATTAAATCAGGGCACACACTTTCTGAACAAGATAATTGCAGCATTGATTGAGGAGTTCCAAATCCATCATCAAAAGAGTACACCATGTCATCCTCATGCCAATGGAACAGTGGAATATTTTAACAAGATCTTGGAGAATTCTTTGAAAAAACATTTCAATGTAGGGAGAGACGATTGGGACTTAAGAGTTCGTGCAGTATTATGGGCTTAAAACATTACAAACAAGAAGTTGACAGGGTAGACACCCTTTTGGTTGGTCTATGGGAAAGAGGCAGTAATTCCTATGGAATTTATTCTACTTATCATGTGCATTGTAGTGATCACTAAAATATTTGATGAAGACCCCTGACTCTCGGGTCAAGATCCGCTTAGGATCAATATTCTTCGAATCCACAGAACTGAATTAGCTCTTTTAGGCCTTCACTATAACCCGACGAATTCGATCCATGGGTCTTTCCATGAAAACCCCACCTACACAACGTGCACCAGGCGTGAGTCTTCACCTCCTTTTCACTAAACTCGAAAGAGAGTTCTCCCTTGACCCAACGGTCCTGGCTGTATCGGGATTTTAGTGACCGAGAGTTTGAAATGTAGCGACCCAATCCACTACCTCCTCTACTTTTCAAACCCTGAAATACCAAAATGCTGAAAAGGGGTGCTATTCCGAATGCTTTTGGGATTTCGCAATATTGCGAGTCAGGACTCCACGTCTCCCAACTCCTGGCCTCTGGAACACCGGAGTCCCGGAATGCCAAAATGATGGTCCATGAAAAAGAATTACCGGCTTTCGTGATTCAGGAAACCGCGATACAAGCATTCCCCCTGTTCTCTGTCTTTCCAATCCCCAATGTCTGAATCCCCAAATTCCTGAAATGCTGAAATGGGCTCAACGACGGTCAACCCCTGACCAAACCTCGGTCCATGTGGTTGCTTCCTCCTTGACCATGCCCTGCTCCAAGAACACATTGTGTTTCATGACTTTGGGGTTTTCAATGCAAAGTGCCCTAGATCCTTGTCTTCGGGATTTCCGAAATTCCAAACCCCGAAATGTCGAAATGCTGAAATGCTAAAAGACACTCAGCCTTAACCTTCTCACAGATCTGTGAGATCCGATGGTCCACGGGATTTTCAGCACTTCTCCACGAAGTGTTCCCACCGTTCATTTCAACTCTTCTCTGGCACGACCTCCCAGAGGTTAAACTACATGCGCCTTCCTCCAGATCTGACGACTATCAGTCCTTTGCACTAGATATGATGACCTAGATCTGTTCTTCTGCACTCTCTCCTTCTATTGTCTGGATGTCAAACTCAACGGTCCATATCTCGTCTCTCCAGCTGATCTAACGACAACTATGATCCCTCCTAATCTTGAGAACTTCCTCCCTCTCCTTGGGAGATTTTCTGAAGTTTCAAAGGACTCGACCTTTACTTCCTCTACGAGCTCAATTCTCTTGTATATCGCCTACTTTATAGGGATGCTATCCCTCCTGATATTTGTTCGCTCTAAAACCTCAAAAGGTTTCTCAAACTCTGCACTCCTTGCAGGGCCCCTCCACACAACCGTGTTATCCGTCTTGAGCTTTATCTAACCGAGCCTTTAGGGGACTCGCCCTTCTGTGTCCTCAAAAGGGAAATCTGGTGTCCTCCTGATGACCTTCTGCTCAAGCCCTTTTTGGTGATATTAACAGAGTATTCAGTAACTCTGTAGGGACCAAATTAATTTCAGTCTATTAAAATCCATAAATTGAAACCGATAAGGTTACTTCTACACAAAAAGACTCAATAATTTCTTTCATTCAACATTTAAGCATGTTAAATTAATTAAAGAACAACAATTTCATAACAGAATAAGAATTACTTAATAGAATAAAATAAATTACCTCTTCCTAATGCTAATTCCCCTGTTGATCTGGTTGTCCCTTCCTGAAGTTGAAACTCTGTCAAACACTGCCAAAAACCGAGTTTCCCTCCCTGCCAGCTAGGAGTATCCTGTCTGGATCCCTAGCTCTAGGATACCGTAAGGATATCCTAGCCCCTGTGCCCAAAACCCCCAACAAACCGGTGCCCCCTACTTTTGATTCACCAAAAACCCCAAAACCAAACTCCCAACACCAAAAAAATAAGCTAGCTAGACATACAGTCTTCTCCCCTCCAATAATTCTTCCTCCTCCAAGAAAAATAATCCCCCCTCTCCCATAGGACTCTTCCCCATCATATCCTCCTTCACTGACTCTCCTCCCCCTCATTAATTTCCTTATCTCCCCCTTTAATATCTTATCCCCTTCTTTAATGTCTTACCCCGTTCATTAATATCTTATCCCCTTCTTTAATGTCTTATCCCCTCCTGCATACATAAATAATTTAATTAAATAAATTAAAATTATTAAGCCCCTTAAATTTATTACCCATGTCATTGAATGTGATATGTAATTAATTAATTAATTAATCAAAAGTTATAAACAATTAATTAATAAATAAATATTTAATTAATATTATTAATGC
>ML791620.1:1185421-1203318 GCA_009831015.1 Picea engelmannii
CAGTCTCATCACCTGAAATCCTGCACTGGTCCACATATCATAGCAATGCATCCAAACCAATATAATTTCACATACAAATATTCGTACCATAATGTTTCTCGGCTAGTGGTCATGATATCCACTTTCATCATCCTTATCCATTGGCTATTTCATAGCCCATAACCTACATATTAGTCTGTAACACAAACTCATACATTTCTATGCATTATCATCATGTAATTGCATACTATCATCATTTCAATTTGGTATCCTTGTACCGACAACTTAAAATCAAAGCTTTCAAGTTAGAAATAGATCTCATAATATCCCATAATTCAATTTCAACACCCATTCATAACATTATCATTTACAAAAATATATTGCATCATATCCAACATCATTCTAATAGAATTTAAACATTCATAAAATTCACATTCTCACAATATGTTGCATCATATACATCATCATCAATAACATTTAAACATTCGTAAAATTTACATTCACATAGTAGATCGCATTATATACATCATCATCAATATCATTTAAACATTCATACGGTTCATATGTCTTAAAAGTTTAAGTGTATCATTTAATAGTTTCACTGTGAAGAGAAAATAATATAAGTAGGCCTCAGGTAAACACTGGATGTCTAAGTCAAAAGGTGGTGTTACATACACCCCACCTTCGAGAAACATATTCTCGAGGTGGTCAAAAAAGTGAGGGATAGTCTCGTCGTAATGTCTCGGCATCTTCCCAAGTAGCAGATCCTAGACTATACTTGTCCTATTGGACCTTAACCTGGTCTACCAGACAGTTCCTGAGATGTCAGAATCTACAATCCAATATGCGTAACGGTTCTACCATGAGGGTTCCCACGTCCAATACCTACAATTCCTTCCAATTTAGTTTATGTGATTCATCAACAACATAATGACATAAAACAGATACATGAAATACATTATGAGTTTTATGCAAGTGGGGTGACAGTATGAGACGATAGGCAATGGGTCCAATTTTCTCTTGGATTTTGAACAGTCCTATAAATCGAGGTGACAAGTTTGTCCCCTTCCTGAACCAAATGGTATTCTTATTAGGCCTAATATGAATGAAAACCTGGTCTCCCACTTCATAACTTCGGTCAGTCCTGTGTGCATCCGCACAACTTTTCTGCCTAATCTAAATCACTTGTTTCTCCATCTCTTGAATCAATTCTGGCCCAACTGTTACATGGTCTTCTAGTCTATCCCAACGCAATGGCGTTTTGCATGGCCTTCCATATAGAGCTTCGTAGGGTGGAATTTCGATGGAGCTATGAAAATTGTTATTGTAGGCAAACTCTACCAAAGGTAGGTACTTCTCCCACTGGGTTTGATTATCCATGACATACATCCTAAGCATGTCTTCCATGACTTGATTTACTCTCTCAGTTTTCCCATCTGTTTCTCGATGATAAGATGTGCTTAAGTTCAACTGAGTCCCCAAAACTGACTGCAAACTTGTCCAAAACCTATAAGTGAATCTGGAGTCCCTATCGGAAATGATCTTCTTAGGTATCCCATGCAAACGGATAACCTCACTTACAAACACACATGCCACATTAGTGACATCGTAAGTGTCTCTGACTGGAATAAAATGAGAACTCTTGGTTAACTTATCAACTATCACAAGAATGGCATTGTGTCTATGAGATGTGAGCATCAACCCCACCACAAAATCCATAGAAATGACTTCCCACTTGGACATAGGAACATCATGTGGTTGTAGGAGGCCTACCAGGTGATGGTGGTCGGATTTCACTTGTTGACACTCTAGGAACTTGGTGACGAAATGGACTACATCACGCTTCATGCCTACCTAGAAGAAGAGATTCCTCATGTCTATGTACATCTTCTTCACACACGAATGCGCACAATAAAGTGATCTATGGGCTTCCTTTAGTATGATGCTTTGAATATTCCCATTTTTAGGGATGTACATCCTTCCTTGATATCTCAATAGTCCGTCTGCTTTCAGACTATATCCTTCATACTTTGGATCTAACTACCTCCCGCTCTAGAGGTTTGAAGTATCCTTTAAATACCAACTGTCTCCTTGGATTTGTGTCAACACATGTTCCCGTAGATTGACCTTTAAGGGTACCAAGGAGAAGATACATGGTCTCCTACTCAAGGCATCTACGACCACATTTTACTTTCCCTTGATGTATGAAATACCAAAATCGTACTCACTCATAAACTCACTCCATCTCCTTTTCCTGGCATTCAGATCCCTTTGGGTGAAGAGATGTTTTAAACTTTGATGGTCTGTTTTGAGCTCAAAGTTTCACCCTACAAGATAGTGCCCCCAAAGTTTCAGATCTAGCATTATAGATGTCAACTCTAAATCATGAGTCGTGTATATCTCTTCATGTTCCTTCAACTTCCTAGATGCATAAGTTATCACTCCTCCATCCTGCATTAGCATTGCCCTGTTGGCAGCCAATTCACATTTTTATACTGTCCTTATAAGCTGCCTACACCAGTGTTTTGCAAACCTTGATTTTCGTTGCAATCCTTGAATAAAATGAAACTATTAATTCGTACGTTTGCACACTTACCTTCATTCTCGTTTTCATGACTGCAAGCGTGAAAACTTGGTTTTCGAAGTCACATTAAAATATTCACTGGATTGTTGTGATCATTCTTGTCCATATGCCCATTGCGTTTCCAATTTGTTTATGATTATACAGTCGACAAGACTCCAAGATCTTTACTCATTTGGCTTTTTTTAATTGTTAATATGACTTCTTATTTTTTACAAGACTGTGATGATATTATTATGATCAAGTTTGTGATGCATTAATGGTTTGATTTCTCTAGTCTTTGATCAATTCCTTTTAACTATTGGTTTCATGAAAATGATTGGCATTGTGGTTATACCCTTGGTATAAATCATTTCATAAATCATTTCACACAACACATATTTCATATGATCAGACCCTTGGTATTGATTTCAATTCATTGTTTGGTTTTAAAGCTATGACAAAACTTTGCTCTCGCAAATGTTTGGTCGACTTACCATAGGTTTCATTGATTGATTGATTTTGATGGTTTTTAACGTATGCAGCAGTAATATTTGAATAGTTATACGCGTTTTCGATTGTACTATGGGAAATGACTGTTTTGCATGGGCCGAAATAGCTCCACCACCTTCGCACATTCTATCATTAATGCTTTCCCACTATCTCGGGTCACCCCTGGTGTTTTTGGGTAAGCCTGTGAGCGTTCAACTCTGCGTATACTCTGTTTGAACCCTATCCCCTACACCCTTCTCATCGTGTGCTCCCATCTATGGAACCAGTGGTGCGCATAGAGCCAAATGGTAACCAAGATCTGTTACTATTCGATAATGCTTGAAAGGATTTAGAAAATAGTGGTTGGCTGGTGTTTATACAGAGTTTCGAGGGTTTTAACCTTTTGGTTGCCCAACAATTTGCCCTCACCTTTGACGGGTGTAGGGATAAATTCGGTGACATACAACTTGAACTTAATGAAGAATTCATAAGCTCTGCTATAGGACTAGCAGCTACAGGCCAAAGATGGTTTAAAAACTCCAAAGTCGATGAGGCGTCGTGGCCATTACTATTCGTATCAAGGAAGGTTGTCTCCTGTGATAAAGGTATGCCTATTTCTACCCTCAAACCTAGGTGGCACGATCTTTTGGTAATTATGAAACAATTTGTGACCTGTGAAGGTCGGTATGGCTTGGTTTTTCTGTATCACCTCCGGTTATTGATGAATTTCATGGGCTATCCTTTGAACATGCCGAATTACTTCTTTTGTAGTGTTTACAAGATGTCTAAGAGATTCAACCGCAAGAAGGATGATAGCAGCCTTCTTCATCACAGCTTAATTAGACTCATTATCGTCCATCATTTGAGCCTTCATGGTGATAATTGGAAAGCCTTTCTATCTAGAAATGGCTTCGCTAATCCGGAGTCTACTCAAATCGATAAGGTTGTGGTTAGTGAGACTTTAGTTGGACTAACTATGCCATTTCATATCCTTCTACCCCCTGCCAAACCCTCAGATTTCCCTAACATCGACCTACCCGATACCCTAACCAACCCGTGCACAAAAGACAAGACTGAGGCCATCAATAAGCCTGTGAGTAAGAAAGTCAAGGGTAATATTACTGTCGATAGCAGGGGTAAGAAAAATGCTCAATTGATATCGAGACTTGCCCAGAATAAACCTAAGCCAAACGTCGACCAAAATCCCATAGTGCTGAGCGAGGACTCGGACTCCGATATTGAGCATTTCCTAGGTGAAGAATACCCCTATTCCCATGGCCTATGCTCCAAGAAACCCTATGACTATGTATCTAATTTACCCCCTTGCCTAAAAAACAACCCTAACTACTCGGGAATCAAGCTGCATAATGAAACCCCTCGTGACTTGAACAAACCCTCTCCTGTGATATCAAAGCCTGAGAAAACATCATGTATCCAATGTAATATATGGCTAGAGAATTATTACACCGACGTTCCCCTGTTGCAATCAAGGATCAAATAGTTAGAGGATAAAGTTACAGTGTTGTCAAAAGAAAGAGACAGGCTTCAGGCCAGTGAAAAGAAACAAAAAACCACTGATTCGATTGTCTAAACGAATGTCGAAGCGACAATAGCCTTCATCAATTCCAAATTATCATGACCGAGTTGTTTTCTGATTGTCCAGGTGCATATGAATTACAATGATCAATTGGGCATGCTGTGGCAGTTTTGGAGATACTTGTGTGATGTAGTTTTTGTTTTAGGTTGTTAGCTTGAGTCTAAAATAGAGACTGGTGATATTATCCCCAGATTTTTTGTAAAATTTCTTTGATAATTCCCACAGGGATGTTTTACCCTATGGGAGGTCTTTAAATACTTGTCATTTTTTTGTAATGAAGGCATCATCATCACGGTGGAGATAACCAGACTATGGATTTATGATTCATACTGAGATGAAAGTTGATGTCTTGTAACAACTTTCGATTTCAATATATCAAACTTTTGTTTCAAGTTTTCTGCATATCAGTTTGCAATTAATTATCGACTACTTTAGCTATCATGATTCATTGCATGTTGATGTGATTTGATTTGTATGATGTCCATGTCTGATCTCTCTTATATAAAAAATACAACAATTACTCTACTTCAGTTTAATGAATCATAGGTTTACCTTTTTCGTTAAATGAATCATTTTGTACAAATCTTTGCACATAGATTTATCTAGCTGCGACGATTTGTAAATTATAAGATTGCTGCAATTTTTCATGTCTTGTTTGTCCTGTCATTTATATTTGAAGAGAACAGTAGCTTTCCGTTTACGAGAAGCTCGTGGAGAATCTGGTGCGGGTTTCCTCCCACCGAACAGCTGAATCGACTATCATACACAGGACAAACCTGAAGCGTTACTTCAGGTTAGTTTGCTATATGTTGTTTAATAGTTAATTTGTTAGTATAATATAAGTAGTTTAGATAGATATATTCATAGTTTAGATTCTTAGTTAGAATTATTATTTTAGTTTCTTAGATTATATAGTTTTTCAGTTTATTTCTTTCTCATAAAATTATAAAAATAAAAAAACAATAGTTTTGCTGCCTTAGGACAGATTACAAATGATTTTTGCAGGTTTTAATTTAAATCTGTAATTTGTAAATATTGTATATTTGTAATTGAAGTTGATTATGTTGGTAATTAAACATTTACTTTTATAGCATTATAGTTGTATGGTTTAGGTAATAGATTGTATATATGTATTTTAGATTTATTATTTAGTTTGTTTTAATTATTGTTTTTATTTAGATTAGTTTACTAGTGTAGTTTTCATTTGTTTTTCTAGGACTTATATCGGCCAACAGAGTCGCTAAACCCATCAGGGTGGGTCATCCCAAACGGCTTGGGTTATTTAGACAACCCCAGACCAGATCCACTCTTCCATTTGACGAACGGTCAATTTCGCCCATCAACAAATGGCGCTAGAAGGAGGGTCGACTGACAAGACGACCTTGTAGGAGCCTTTATTTTAAATGTATTCAATTTCCCCCATGGCTCCCCAAATCACTGTGTTGGAACATGCTTTCAACTTCTCATTACCCAATGTTCCCAACGAGACAGTCTCTCGCTTGTCCAAACTCACCTTTGATGGTGAAAGCAATATATCTGCTAAAGACCACCTTAACAAGTTTTGGTGCAAATGCATCAAACATGACATCTCGGATTTAGGAGTTTTATGCAGAATGTTCGCTTTTACTTTTAGAGGTCGAATCAAACATTGGTTTGAATCCTTTCCGGCATGTCACATTTTTTATTGGCTTCAATTTGTAGATGAGTTTCTAGATGCTTTTGAAATTTATGATTTTGATCAATTATGTGAATAATTTCATACTTCGCTAATCAACGACGATCCATCTTCAGAAGGATTTTTGACAAAAGTCTATCATATCCTCTGTAAATTTAATCTCGATGACATGTCATTGGAATTAAATCTCTTCTATGATGCTCCCGTCCCTTCCATCCAGTCATGTTCAATCACGAATGAAGAACCAATTGCAAATCCTATCACTCAACTGCAAGAACAATTTTCTTCGCAAGAAGAGAAAAATTCTTCCGATAATGTTGAACAAGCCAGGGAGGTAGAATCTATTGACAACCAAATTGGTTTTTCCTTTGAATCATTGTATTTTCAGACTAAGACTAGTATGGAAGATGATTCTCCACCGGCTCAAGGTGAATACCCTCATTCTTGTAACTCATGCTCTAATCAACATTTAAAATCAGTCATTGAAGAACACTTAAGCAATGAAAATCTTCTTGAATATTCTAGTACTCCTATGAAATTGATTAGAGAAGAAGTTGCGCAACTAGAAGAAGAAACCTTAAACCTTCATCCTCAAAATGCACTTTGTTCACAGGAAAGACTAGATGTTTGTCACATCAATTTTGAATTATCTATCACACAAAAGGAAAATCCAGATGATCATATTATGTTGAGGAATTCGTCACCAAAACAGAGTAAGAGTTTTAAAGAAAGTGAAGAGAATTGTCTTGAGAATACCATTGTTGATTATCATAGTTCAAGAGATTCTTTTTATCTTCTTATTTCTAATTCCTTTTATTCTTTATATCCTGATCTATTCCTAGATTCTGGTGGACTTGACATCTTACCTAGAACATCCTACTCTTTTCCACCACAATCATATCCTTTCGATAAACCAAATTTTGGTGAAATCAATTCCAAACCTAACATTGATAAACTTGGATTTGATGCTTGTTCACTTTCATCACTCACATGGGAAGGGGACATGTTGTGAGATGATTTTACACAGTTTATTGTTGAAAACGACAATGCACTATATTTTATGGAGATCAAACATTCTAAGTTGCATATTCATTCTTTCTTAGCTCGAATCTTAATGGTTATGCTTCACATTTTGAAATTATCAATCTCAACGAAGGAAACATTCAACCCAATGATCTAATTGATTGCACGAATTCTCCTATGATAAGTTTCCCATTGATATTTTCGTTTCATCAAAGTCATGGTTTATATTCCCATTTTTGTGACAGGATCTTAGGATGGCTTGAATATTCATATATAAAGAAATTTCATAATAAAGACAAAGTTTAGCTTGCTTTCCTTTTACCCAAGTATCTTGGAAGTAGGCGTGACATATTTCTTTTAGATCCTCCATGTGAAGAAATTAATGAGAACTTAGAGAACTGTCAGGAGGATTGGGAATTTCAGCCTTGGTTGATGGTTATTCCATTTCCTCATAATCCTGACAAGTTTTTCAATACTACTTACACTCGCCCATGCCATTATGACCCTTATCACGACAAGATTGCACAATGGCTGGAGGATTCATACAACAATAATATCCAAGGAAATGGTAAGATCATGCTTACTTTGTTTTTAGATGATGATTATGAAGGTAAGTGTGATATTTTACTGTCATTTGTTGATATATTGCCATTCCTTTTAATAATGTTTGATTTTGTTTCTGTTGCAGGATTAGAGTTACTCCGATGGCTACATTGGAAACATGACTTCACATAGTATCCTGATTTGTTTAATAGTTAGGGTAGGTTTAGGAATATGTTTTCTTGTAGTTCTATTTTTCACTATTTCTCTTTCTAATAATACAGTCATGAACACAAGTGGGCGCACCACAAGAACCATAATATGGTTGTTGTCAGGGAAGTCCCCTTGATCCTTTTTCTCTTTACTTCTAGTTGAACGTTTATTTTCAAAAACGCGGTATCGTTATGAAAATATTAAATGGAAAGTAAAGAGATAAATAAATCTAAATCAATCTTGACCCAAGGTACCATGAGTAGGACTGCTTTCCCATCATTCAGGATTTTCCTACTTTCTTTCAGTTTCCCAAGGGATTTGTTGCATGAGGTTTTCAGATGCACCTTCTGTGTGTATTTGTTTTTTGTTTTTGTTGTTTGGATTTCTTTGCTTTCCAATTTTTTCTTTGCTGGTGTGTTTTGATTTCTCCCTTATGCTTATTAGTTTTTGGAAATACACATACCTGAATTTATGAACTGTTCATACAAAGAAAACAGAAAATTCTTTCACTGAAGTGACTGCTGAGAAATTGTATAAACATCAATTACATACTTCTGAAATTTACATTTGTGCTAAAAAGACTGTTGTTTGAAAGGAGTTAACTGATTTCGATCTATGAGTGAAGCCTGTCGCGATCATCTATTATCTTTTTACGCTGTCCCTATTCCTTAAGGGAATGACTCAGAAGATGTCTCCCCGCCTTAGAAAGTTGGTTCTATAAATGAAACATCTCTGGATCTTAATAAAGGACAGGTCTAAAAAATTATGATGAGGTCTGTAAAAAATATATGTTAAAATATCATAATTTTCAGCGTCACCCTGCTCGACTATATATTGTTGAAAAACAAAATAAATCATTAAAAGAGCTGTGGGAAGTGCTTGTAAACCTATCGAGATGTTGAAAAGGTATGCTGGCAACGGGTAAATACATGCATGATGCCAAGACAACTTTGTCGGGGTACTAAACAGGCCCGCTGGTAGTGAAGTAATGTCAGGTATATGAAAATTTGTAAATAAGAAACCTCTTAATCTTAACATGTCATTTATTTTGATCTGGAACTTTTGGGCAGGATATGGATATCAGAGTGGGTTAAATGGCAACCCTGTCGAGGCTATGGATGCCTATTGGAAGCAGTGGCTCTGTCAACAGTATTGAAGATTTTATCTTTAATATCGTGGCTCACTTGTCTTAAGACTGTTATCAGTTTTCGTCCTTTAAACACTGCTGGAATATGTGGTTAATGAAGATGTTTATGCGATTTTCTGGTTGTTATTTTTGAGTTTGAATTTTTCTCATTATCATAATCTAAATTTCTTCTTTTAGCAGAGACAATTTCTTCTACCAGTGTGTCGCCATTGTTGGCAGCCAATTCACATTTTTATACTGTCCTTATAAGCTGTCTACACCAGTGTTGTTCAAACCTTGATTTTCATCACAATCCTTGAATAAAACGACACTATTATTTCGTACATTTGCACACTTACCTTGGTTCTCATTTTCACGACTGCAAGCGTGAAAATTTGGTTTCTGAAGTCACATTAAAATCATCACTGGATTGTTGTGATCATTCTTGTCGATATGCCCATTGCGTTTCCGATTTGATTATGATTATACAGTCGACAAGACTCCAAGATCTTTACTCATTTGGCATTTTTTAATTGTTAATATGACTTCATTTTTTTTACAAGACTGTGATGATATTCTTATGATCAAGTTTGTGATGCATTAATGGTTTGATTTCTCTAGTCTTTGATCGATTCCTTTTACCTATTGGTTTCATGAAAATGATTGGCATTGTGGTTATACCCTTGGTATAAATCATTTCACACAACACATATTTCATATGATCGGACCCTTGGTATTGATTTCAATTCATTTTTTGGTTTTAAAGCTATGAAAACACTTTGCTCGTGCAAATGTTTGGTCGACTTACCATAGGTTTCATTGATTGATTGATTGGCATGGTTTTTAACATATGCAGCAATAATATTTGAATAGTTATACACACCATCGGTTGTACTATGGGAAATGACTGTTTTGCATGGGCCAAAATAGTTCCACCACCTTCGCACATTCTGTCATTAATGATTTCCCCCTATCCAAGGTTACCCATGGTGTTTTTGGGTAATCCTGTGAGCGTTCAACTCTATGTATACTCTGTTTGAACCCTAGCCCCTGCACCCTGCTCACCGTGTGCTCCTGGCTATGGCACCAGTGGTGCACATAGAGCCAAATGGTAACCAAGATCTGTTACTATTCGATAATGCTCGAAAGTATTTAGAAAATAGTGGTTGGATAGTGTTTATACAGAGGTTCGAGGGTTTTAACCTTTCGGTTTCCCAACAATTTTCCCTCACCTTTGGCGGGTGTACGGATAAAGTTGGTGACATACAGCTCGAGCTCAATGAAGAATTCATAAGCTCTGCTACAGGACTAGCAGCTACAAGCCAAAGATGGTTTAAAAACTCCAAAGTCGATGAGGTGTCATGGCCGTTACTATTCGTATCAAGGAAGGTTGTCTCCTATGATAAAGGTATGCCTATTTCTACCCTCAAACCTAGGTGGCATGATCTTTTGGTAATTATGAAACAATTTGTGACCTGTGAAGGTCGGTATGGCTTGGTTTTTCTGTATCACCTCCGGTTATTGATGAATTTCATGGGCTATCCTTTGAATATGCCACATTACTTCTTGCATAGTATTTACAAGATGTCTAAGAGATTCAAGCACGAGAAGGCTGATAGCATCCTTTTTCATCACGGCTTAATTAGACTCATTATCATCCATCATTTGAGCATTCATGGCGATAATTGGCAAGCCTTTCTATCTAGAAAAGGCTTTGCTAATCTGAAGTCTTCTCAAATCGATAAGGCTATGGTTAGTGAGACTTTGGCTGGACCAGCCGTGCCATTTCATATCCTTCTACCCGCTGCCAAACCCTCAGATTTCCCTGACATTGACCTACCAGATACCCTAACCAACCCGTGCACAAAAGACAAGACTGAGGCCGTCAAGAAGCCTGTGAGTAAGAAAGTCAAGGGTAATCCTATTTTCGACAGCAGGGGTAAGAAAAAAGCTCGATTGATATAGAGACTTGCCCGAAATAAACCTAAGCCAAACGTCGACCAAAATCCCATGGTGCTGAGTGAGGACTCAGACTCTGATATTGAGCTTTTCCTAGGTGAAGAATACCCCTATTCCCATGGCCTATGCTCCAAGCAACCCTATGACTATGTATCTAATTTACCCCCTTGCCTCAAAAACAACCCTAACTACCCGAGAATCAAGCTGCATAATGAAACCTCTGGTGACTTGAACAAACCCTCGCCTGTGATATCAAAGCCCGAGCAAACATCATGTATCCAATGTAATGTATGGCTAGAGCGTTATTACACCAACGTTCCCCTGTTGCAATCAAGGATCAAATCGTTAGAGGAGCAAATTACAGTGCTGTCAAAAGAAAGAGACAGGCTTCAGGCCAGTGAGAAGAAACAAAAAACCACTAGTTCGATTGTCTTCAGGAATGTCGAAGCGGCAACAACCTTCGTCAATTCCAAATTATCATGACCGAGTTGTTTTCTGATTATCCAGGTGCATATGAATTACAATGATCAATTGGGCATGCTCTGGCAGTTTTGGAGATACTTGTGTGATGTAGTTTTTGTTTTAGGTTGTTAGCTTGAGTCTAAAATAGAGACTGGGGATATTATCCCCAGATTTTTTGTAAAATTGCTTTGATAATTCCCATAGGGATGTTTTACCCTATGCGAGGTCTTTAAGTACTTGTCATTTTTTTGTAATGAAGGCATCATCATCACGGTGGAGAGAACCAAACTATGGATTTATGATTCAGGCTGAGATGAAAGTTGATGTCTTGTAACATCTTTTGCTTTCAATATATCAAACTTTTGTTTCCAGTTTTTTGCATATCAGTTTGCAATTAATTATCGACTACTTTAGCTATCATGATTCATTGCATGTTGATGTGATTTGATTTATATGTTGTCCATGTCTGATCTCTCTTATTTAAAAAATACAACAATTAGTCTGCTTCAGTTTAATGAATCATAGGTTTACCTTTTTTTTTAAATGAATCATTTTATACAAATCTTTGCACACAGATTTATCTAGCTGTGACGATTTGTAAATTATAAGATTGTTGTAATTTTTCATGTCTTGTTTGTCCTGTCATTTATATTTGAAGAGCACAGTAGCTTTCCATTTACGAGAAGCTCATGGAGAATGTAGTGAGGGTTTCCTCCCACCGAACAGTTGAATCGACTATCATACACAGGACAAACCTAAAGCGTTACTTCAGGTCGGTTTGCTATATGTTGTTTAATAGTTAATTTGTTAGTATAATATAAGTAGTTTAGATAGATATATTCATAGTTTAGATTCTTAGTTAGAATTATTATTTTAGTTTCTTAGCTTAGATAGTTTTTAAGTTTATTTCTTTCTCATAAAATTATAAAAATAAAAAAACAATAGTTTTTCTGTCTTAGGACAGATTACAAATGATTTTTGCAGGTTTTAATTTAAATCTGTAATTTGTAAATATTGTATATTTGTAATTGAAGTTGATTCTGTTGGTAATTAAACATTTACTTTTATAGGATTATAGTTGTATGATTTAGGTAATAGATCATATATATGTATTTTAGATTTATTATTTAGTTTGTTTTAATTATTGTTTTTATTTAGATTAGTTTATTAGTGTAGTTTTCATTTGTTTTTCTAGGACTTAGATCGGCCAGAGCCGCTAAACCCATCAGGGTGGGTCATCCAAAACGACTTGGGTTATTTAGACAACCCTAGACCGGATCCACTCTTCCAGTTGACGGATGGTCAATTTCGCCCGTCAATAGGCCCCCAACCCTTGCTTCGAGGCATCCGTGTAGACTGTGAAGTCCTTTTCCATATCCAACACTCGTAGAATTGGCACACTAGTTAGTAACCTATTAAGTTCAATGAATGCACTATCACATTCTTCTGTCCATTCATACCTGACCCCTTTGCACTGCAAAGTGGTGATGGGTTTTGCTATTTTTGAGAATCCTTCCACAAATCTCCGATAATAACCTGCTAGCCCCATGAAGCTTCTCACCTCATGGGCATTTTTCAGCACTGGCCACTCCATAATGGCCTTTACATTTTTTAGGTCCACAGAGATTCCTTCGCCGGAAATGATATGACCTAAATAGTGAATCTCTTTCTGGAAGAAGGAACACTTCGATAACTTCCCATACAACTTGTTCTCTCTAAGGCAGGACAACACTACTCGTATGTGTTCCTCATGTTCTCTTTCGTTCTTGGAATAGATGAGGATGTCATCTAGAAAGACTTGTACAAAATGGTCTAAGTACTTCCGGAATATGCCATTCATGAGGCTCATAAATATTGTTGGCGCATTGTTCAATCTGAAAGGTACAAAGAAAAAATCTTAATGTCCAAATCGAGTTTAAAAGGCGGTTTTTGGGATGTCACCTTCCTTAATCCTTAACTGATGATACCCTGATCACAAATCAATCTTTGAGAATACCACAACTCCTTTCATTTGATCAAAGAGGTCATCTATTCGCGACATTGGGTACCTATTTTTCACTGTAGCATGATTCAAGTCCCTATAGTCTATACACATTCATAAGGATCCATCCTTCTTCTTTACAAAAATTATTGGTGCGCCCCAAGGTGAGACACTGGACCTTATTAGCCCTAAGTCCATTAAATCTTTCAACTACATTTGCAACTCACAAAGTTCCTGCACTGTGATCCGATACGGAGTTTTGGAAATTGGTTCTACACCAGGTTTTAGCTCAATAGTAAAATCAAGCTCCCTCTCAGGAGGTAACCCTGGTAACTCGTTCGGAAAAACATCCTTAAATTTTGACAATACTGGGTACTGATCCAATGAGGGTCCCTTCCTTTCATTCACTGCTTCCACTACATACAAGTGACACCCTTGCCTCAAGCATCGTTTACCCTTCATAGTTGAGATAAAGCGTAATGACACTTTTCTCCATACACCCTAGATCTCTACTGGCCTTCCTTTGTCATCTAAATAGAGCATCCTTTTTGCGAAACAATCTACCAAAGCTTGATGAGCTTCTAACCAATCCATTCCAATGATTAAGTTGTACGCCCCGAGAGCAGTGACGTATACCTTCAACCTGGTAGTACACACTCCCAGGGTTACTATACAATTATCAACACTAGGTCCTACCACTTGTTTTTCCTTCAAAGCCATCTCGACTTGTTTAAACTCATCGTGCTTGTAGGCTACCAACACACTCTTTTCTAATGCAGAAGGTGAAATGAAACTATCTGTAGCACCAAAATCAAATAAAATCTTAATGTTGATATGATTTAGTGTACCTGATGACTCCACCACCACAGATTGATGTTCGTCCTGGCGATTATTAACCACTGCGTAAATCTGGTGGTTCCTACTTACTCTTCCCATAGGTGCCTTTCCTTCTCTATGTACAAACCCTGATTGTAACTCTGGGAAGTCACATTGGTAATGGGGTCCTCCGCACCCCCAACAGATAACACGAGATTGAACCTACGCACTTTTATGTGACTGTCTCTGAAATGAGTTCCTTCCCCTGGAACCCCTGCACCGACTAGCTATTCCTTGAGATAGTCATGGACCTGTCTGCATCGTTGGTGATGAACAAGATGCTACACTCGCTGCCATTGAAATCCCTGCGGTTACTGTCCTTGGTGCAACTTTGTTACCATATGGAGGTGGTCTTGAGCTGCCTCCACTGGGAAATGTCCTAGGGGTCTTCCCCACGAATCCAGGATGATGCAGAAAGGTTGGTCTTGTGCCCCCAATTAAGTTCATGTGTTCCTCTACATAACGTGCATTTTCCACAGCTTCCGCTACCGAAGATGGTTTCCACATCCACACCATAGCTCTTATCTTAGGGTTCAATCCATAGATGAAGCGCTCTACCTGTCATTGGTCATTATCCATATATGAAACATATTTGACCAATTCCATAAATCTGATCTCATATTCTTCTACAGTTTTGTTTCCCTGTACTAAGGCATGAAATGCCCCTACCTGTTGTTCCTCATAGTATGCTGGAACATATTTCCTTCAGAACCTCTCCTCGAAAAGTTCCCAAGATACTGTGTCTGGGATAAGATGTAGTTGTCTTTCTAGGTTACCCCACCAGTTCAAGGCATTGTCTCTTAACTGAAAAATTACGATCTTCACCTTTGAGTTGGATGCATAGTCCCTTAAGGAAAAACACCTCGTCATGCTTTCCAACCATGCTTCCGCGCATTCACTGGTGCGACCCCTAGCAAACTCCGGAAGTTTGATCTTCTACAATTCTCGTGTGATGTCTTCGGGTGGAGGTCCTCCCCCCAAATCCCTCAGTTCTTCTAGATTACTCGTTCCATATGGTGGGGGTTCCACCTCGGTCCCTGCTGGTTGTCGCCCCTTTAAAGTTTCATTTATGGCCTCCAACGAGCGTAGTATGAGAGCTAGTTCGGGAAATGGTGGTGGCAGTGATGGTAGTGTTGGAGGTGCCTACGACGATGCTCCCCTTCCTCGATTCCATCGAGTCCTAACCATCCGATATGATTTAACCTGCATCAACCAATGTTGTTAGGGTGAGTTCAAGGATGTTTCAAATTGGTGCTACTTAAACTAGAAACAGGGTTAGGCGTAAGTTTTTATTTACTTGTTTGTAAACAAAAATTACTCTCTTTAGGGGATAGGCTGGGCTAGGATTAAGCGTCTAAGCTTGATTTCTTCGCCTAAAAAAACTATTGACTCCCTTGCTTGGTAGTTGTGCTATCCTTGCACCATACTCGCCAATTCCTCTAGATTACTTTTCTAGTGTGTATGTCGCCTCCTTCCCACTTGTCCTAGTCTAAGTCCTTTAAAATTTTCGTATACAACTAAATATCCTCCGATGCTTGACTTGTGAGCTTTCCTTGGCGCGTTGTACATATGCGTTGAATTGCGTGTCTTGGTGGTTGTAGGTGCGAATCTTTAAGGATTGTAGAGTCGCTTTCGGCATTGGAACTTAGCACTTGTGCATTGTAGTTATGTATTGCTTCCTGACTTGTGGTCGTATGATGTAGTGAGCCTGAGGCGATGCATTGAAGCTTAGTGTTTGAATTTGACTAGTGGAATGGAGTGGAACGACTTGGTGCTTGGCTCAATGAGTTGTGTGTATGGTCTCGTGAACTTGGTGCTTGGATAATCGAAGATTATTCTTCAGGATAGTACTTGCTACTATTGATAATTAAACTATTTATATGTGAATTTATTTGTAAAGGTGATATGTGTGGCGCGTTGGCGTTTTGTCATTTCTTAAGGCTTGGGCTTGGTGGTTGGTCTTGGGTTCAAAACCCATGGATCCTCTAACATTTTAATTAACTTTAGTGTAGATTAAAATTAAAACAATTAATTTAATTTAATTATTATTATTATTAATTTTTAATTAACTTAAAATTAGTTGATTGAATTAATTAATTATTTTTAAAACCTTAAAAACCTAAATTTAAATCTTTAAAAACTAAGGTTTAAACTTTAATCTTTAATAACACATAAATAAACTAATATTAATTACCAGGGTTAATTATTAGTTATTTTACAATAAAAAAAATGTCAAAACTTTGTAAAACTTATATAATTAATTAATATTAATTTATTACGTATATTAAAAAAATCCCAATTAAAATAAAATTTATTACAAAAATTAAAACTAAATAAAATTTTTTTTTTAAATTGAAACAGACATTGTGGGTCCTCGCATGAGGCCCACGTGCCCTAACCTAAACACACTCTTCCTCGGGTCTATGTCCCCTTACCCTAATCAACCTGCCGCCTATCTCATTATGCGAACGCGCCCTAGACCTTTGCTTCTCTGCAATGGTGACAGTGTTATGGTAATGGCCACAAGCTTCTCCCTTGGCCCCCCCCCTTTGTTTTTTGTTTTTTTCTTCTGCAGCTGCTTGTTTCTCTGCTTCTTCGGCAGCCCTTTTTCATTATCATTATCGCAAGCTTATTTTTCATTGATATTGCTTGTCTACACGTCAGCCATCTCTTGCTTTGCTTCCCATTATTTCTCAACAAGCTAAAATGGCAAGGGGAGAAATGGCCATGTTCCTCCACTTCAGCATGAAAACCTTCACTGACTCTGAATGAGGGAGTGGAAAAGAAGATCCGTGGCTCTTCAATCCCACTAATTCCCTAGATTGCAGGCAATGGGCATCATTGGCGAAAGAAGCTAGATTCTCCCACATCATACTTACTGACAAGCACCAGGACGACTTCTACCTATGGCCCTCTGCTTACATCAATTACTCCACAAGCAGCAGCCCCTAGAAGAATGGAACCAGGGACATAGTATAGGACATGGCTAAGGCCGCCAGAGAAGCCGAAATAGGGCTGGGCCTTTACCCTTCCCCATGGGACCACCACGAATCCTGCTATGGCCAAACCTTATGCTACAATGAGTATTACCTCACCCAGCTATGGGAACTCCTCACCAACTATGGAACCATAGAGGAGGTGTGGTTGGATGGCACGAACTCGTGTACTGAATGGTGCAAATGTGGTTTTTCCTACGTTGGCTGCTCAAGGTGGAAAACGACTGATGCCAAGATCGTGAGTGATGAAAAAGAATTTTTCTGTATTAGGGGAGATGATCTGGAGGGTCGGTCGCAGGTTCCTTGTAGTTCGAATAATCAATTTCTATCCTCTCTAGCCAGTAGGGAGATATAATTCTAGAGCCCTGACATTTGGCGTTTGGGCGTTAGCTTGTAAGTTTTTTTTTTTTTTTTTTTC
>ML791620.1:1231356-1247092 GCA_009831015.1 Picea engelmannii
GATATGGGGATTAGTGGTGGCCTCGGGATTTCATCTCAGAGGGTCTCCATTAATAGTCTAGACAAAGGCTCTTTAACTCCCAACTGACAGAAAACCTTCCGAATTCATATTGAATTAATGTGAGAGAGGACGATTCCTTTAAGGAACTGTTCACTGGATTATCACACCTAGTCCATCTTTTAGTTAAGGAATTCCTTATAGTTCGTTATCAACGAGTTTCATTTCTGAAAGAGTCAATTATGCTAAGGATGAGCGAGAGTTAAATACAAACCAACGCTCAAAAGAGCTTAGTTCGGCCAGTTAAAGTAACATGTGGTAACCATCATGTTAGGTTGTTATTTTGTTCACTTATGGTTGCATGTTGTGACCCCTTATTTCTTAAACTTTATCAATTGTGTAGGTAAGTTAAATCTGTATTGTTGACTAAGGTTCAACATGTGCGTTATACAGAGGGGTCGGGGCTTAGAAATGAGTATAGGGCTAAGGATCCTAAATATGAGACAAATAGATATATCAGATAGTATTATGAAAGTAGTAAGATGGAAGGTGTTTGAAGGTCAATATTTAAAAATGTGAAAGATGATCTTAATATATATGCAGAAGTTAATAACGATGGTAGTTAACTACCTACATTAACCATAAACATTCCAGAATGAGTTGTTTAAAGAAAAAGGAGATTTAATGTTCCTCATATATATTTTTTTTATGATTAATTTGGGGTACATTAAACCAGGGCACACACTTTCTGAACAAGATAATTGCAGCATTGATTGAGGAGTTCCAAATCCATCATCAAAAGAGTACACCATATCATCCTCATGCCAATGGAACAGTGGAATATTTTAACAAGATCTTGGAGAATTCTTTGAAAAAACATTTCAATGTAGGGAGAGACGATTGGGACTTAAGAGTTCATGTAGTATTATGGGATTAAAACATTACAAGCAAGAAGTTGACACAGTAGACACCCTTTTGGTTGGTCTATGGGAAAGAGGCAGTAATTCCTATGGAATTTATTCTACTTATCATTTCCATTGTAGTGATCACTAATATATTTGATGAAGACCCCCGACCCTCAGGTCAAGATCCTCTTAGGATCAATATTCTTCGAATCTGCAGAACTGAATTAGTTCTTTCAGGCCCTCACTAGAACCCGACGAATTCGATCCATGGGTCTTTCCATGAAAACTCCACCTGCACAACGTGCACCAGGTGTGATTCTTCACCTCCTTTTCACCGAACTCAAAAGAGAGTTCTCCCTTGATCCAATGGTCCCGGTTGTATCGGGATTTCAGTGAACGAGAGTTTGAAATGTAGCGACCCAATCCACTACCTCCTCTACTTTCCAAACCCCGAAATGCCAAAATGATGAAAAGGGGTGCTATTCCAAATGCTTTTGGGATTTCGCAATATTGCGAGTCAGGACTCCATGTCTCCCAACTCCTGGCCTCTAGAACACCCGAGTCCCGGAATGCCAAAATGATGGTCCATGACAAAGAATTACCGGCTTTCGTGATTCATGAAACTACAATACAAGCATTCCCCCTGTTCTTTGTCTTTCCAATCCCCAGTGTCTGAATCCCCAAATTCCTGAAATGTTGAAATGGGATCAACAACGATCAACCCCTGACCAAACCTCAGTCCATGTGGTTGCTTCCTCCGTGACCATGCCCTACTCCAAGAACACATTGTGTTTCACGACTTCAGGGTTTTCAATGCAAAGTGCCCTAGATCCTTGTCTTCGGGATTGCCGAAATTCCAAACCCCTAAATGTCGAAATGATAAAATGCTAAAAGACACTCAGCCTTAACCTTCTCACAGATCTATTAGATTAGATGGTCCATGATATTTCATCACTTCTCCACGAAGTGTTCCCACCGTTCGTTTCAACTCTTCTCCTGCACGACCTCCCAGAGGTTAAACTCCATGTGCCTTCCTCCGGATCTGACGACTATCGGTCCTTTGCACTAGATCTGATGACCTATATCTGTTCTTCTTCACTCTCTCCTTCTATTGTCTGGATTTCAAACTCAACGGTCCATATCTCGTCTCTCCAGCTGATCTAATGACAACTGTGCTCCCTCCTAATCTTGAGAACTTCCTCCCTCCCCTTGGGAGATTTTCTGAAGTTTCAAAGGACTCGACCTTTGCTTCCTCTGCGATCTCAATTCTCTTGTATATCTCCTGTATTCTAGGGATGCTATCCCTCCTGAGATTTGTTCGCTCTGAAACCTCAAAAGGTTTCTCAACCTCTGCACTCCTTGCAGGGCCCCTCCACATAACTGTGTTATCTGTCTTAAGCTTTATCTAACCGAGCCTCTAGGGGGCTCGCCCTTCTGTGTCCTCAAAAGGGAAATATGGTGTCCTCCTGACGACCTTCTGCTCAAGCCCTCCTTGGTGAGCTTAACAAAGTATTCAGTAACTCTGTAGGGACCAAATTAATTTCAGTCTATTAAAATCCATAAATTGAAACCGATAAGGTTACTTCTACACAGAAAGACTCAATAATTTCTTTCATTCAACATTTAAGCATGTTAAATTAATTAAAGAACAAAAATTTCACAACAGAATAAGAATTACTTAATAGAATAAAATAAATTACCTCTTCCTAATGCTAATTCCCCTGTTGATCTGGTTGTCCCTTCCTGAATTTGAAACTACGTCAAACACTGCCAAAAACCGAGTTTCCCTCCCTGCCATCTAGGAGTATCCTTTCCGGCTCCCTAGCTCTAGGATACCGTAAGGATATCCTGTCCCCCGTGCCCAAAACCCCCAACAAATCGATGCCCCCTGCTTTTGATTCACCAAAAACCTCAAAACCAAACTCCCAACACCAAAAAAATAAGCCAGCCAGACATACAGTCTTCTCCCCTCCAATAATTCTTCCTCCTCCAAGAAAAATAATCCCCCCTCTCCCATAGGACTCTTCCCCATCATATCCTCCTTCACTGACTCTCCTCCCCCTCATTAATTTCCTTATATCCCCCTTTAATATCTTATCCCATTCTTTAATGTCTTATCCCCTCCTGCATACATAAAGAATTTAATTAAGTAAATTAAAATTATTAAGCCCCTTAAATTTATTATCCATGTCATTGAATGTGATATGTAATTAATTAATTAATTAATCAAAAGTTATAAACAATTAATTAATAAATAAATATTTAATTAATAATATTAATGCTAATCATTGTTTAATTAAAACCATATTAGGACAATTAATTATCTAATTAATTTTACTTAATAATCCCTAAGCATATATTCAACTAGGGCTGTTACATACACCCACCCTTCAGGAAACTTTGTCCCGAAGTTAAGGTATCTCGTGGTACAAAGGAAAAGAAACATGGTTCACACATTCATAACAAATAATCGACACTATTAGTAAGTAAGCCAAGAAAACTCATGCATACTAGTGTACATGTACAAGAAATGCATGTGTAGCTAGTACATACAAGTCTCATGCATGTACTAACATTCAATAACTATCATCCTTTAGTAATTTAGGTATGCATCCAATCCAATCAACAAGACTAGTCTTTTATAACAAACAATAAACCAATCAAATGTTTGAGAAATCCTTTAATTACAATTATTTGGTTCAACAATTTTATTTGGACAATTGTGGTTTAGTTACATAATTATGAATATTCATATATACACATTTTCTTTTTAGAAGGGAAAACATTAAATTCCACCATCAGACAAATCTCCATACTCTCTCACTTATTTCTACTTATCCTTCCTCCCTAACTTACTTCCATCTCCATTCCTATCCTTCCTCTACTGGACTATATTCGAGTGTCAACTATATTGACCTAACTCCAAATAAAACCCATAAGAGGAAGTGTCACTATCTCAACCAAGCTTCCCCAGTAGGCAACTGACAGTCATCATCACACATCTTGGGGAGCATGAACTAACATCGTCCTCCCATGACTTTAGGTTTCGGAAGATACACGGTGGGAAATGCCTCCACCCCTCCTAATCATAACTAGGGTCCACACCCTAGAATGGAATATATAGTGGCACCATGTTGCTGGGGGTTTTGTCATCCTTTATTTGGTTTTGGGCAGTCTCATCACCTGAAATCCTGCACTGGTCCACATATCATAGCAATGCATCCAAACCAATATAATTTCACATACAAATATCCGTACCATAATGTTTCTTGGCTAGTGGTCATGATATCCACTTTCATCATCCTTATCCATTGGCTATTTCATAGCCCATAACCTACCAATTAGTCTATAACACAAACTCATACATTTCTACGCATTATCATCATGTAATTGCATACTATCATCATTTCAATTTGGTATCCTTGTATCGACAACTTAAAATCAAAGTTTTCAAGTTAGAAATAGATCTCATAATATCCCATAATTCAATTTCGACACCCATTCATAAGATTATCATTTACCAAAATATATTGCATCATATCCAACATCATTCTAATAGAATTTAAACATTCATAAAATTCACATTCTCACAATATGTTGCATCATATACATCATCATCAATAACATTTAAACATTCGTAAAATTTACATTCACATAGTAGATCGCATTATATACATCATCATCAATATCATTTAAACATTCATATGGTTCATATGTCTTAAAAGTTTAAGTGTATCATTTAATAGTTTCACTGTGAAGAGAAAATAATATAAGTAGACCTCAGGTAAATACTGGATGTCTAAGTCAAAAGGTGGTGTTACATACACCCCACCTTCGAGAAACATATTCTCGAGGTGGTCAAAAAAGTGAGGGATAGTCTCGTCATAATGTCTCGGCATATTCCCAAGTAGCAGATCCTAGACTATACTTGTCCTATTGGACCTTAACCTGGTCTACCAGACGGTTCCTGAGATGTCAGACTCTACAATCCAATATGCGTAACGGTTCTACCATGAGGGTTCCCACATCCGATACCTACAATTCCTTCCAATTTATTTTATGTGATTCATCAACAACATAATGACATAAAACAGATACATGAAATATATTATGAGTTATATGCAAGTGGGGTGACAGTACGAGATGATAGGAAATGGGTCCAATTTTCTCTTGGATTCTAAATGGTCCTATAAATCGAGGTGACAACTTTGTCCCCTTCCCGAACCAAATGGTATTCTTATTAGGCTTAATATGAATGAAAACCTGGTCTCCCACTTCATAACTTCGGTCAGTCCTGTGTGCATCCTCATAACTTTTCTGCCTAATCTAAATCACTTGTTTCTCCATCTATTGAATCAATTCTGGCCCAACAGTTACATGGTCTTCTAGTCTATCCTAACGCAATGGCGTTTTGCATGGCCTTCCATATATAGCTTCGTAGGGTGTCATTTCGATGGAGCTATGAAAACTGTGATTGTAGGCAAACTCTACCAAAGGTAGGTACTTCTCCCACTGGGTTTGATTATCCATGACATACATCCTAAGCATGTCTTCCATGACTTTATTTACTCTCTCAGTTTTTCCATCTGTTTCTGGATGATAAGATGTGCTTAAGTTCAACTGAGTCCCCAAAACTGACTGCAAACTTGTCCAAAACCTATAAGTGAATCTGGAGTCCCTATCGGAAATGATCTTCTTAGGTATCCCATGCAAATGGCTAACCTCACTTACACACATGCCACATTAGTGACATCATAAGTGTCTCTGAACGGAATAAAATGAGCACTCTTGGTTAACTTATCAACTATCACAAGAATGGCATTGTGTCTATGAGATGTGAGCATCAACCCCATCACAAAATCCATAGAAATGACTTCCCACTTGGACATAGGAACATCATGTGGTTGTAGGAGGCCTACAAGGTGATGGTGGTCGGCTTTCACTTGTTGACACTCTAGGAACTTGGCGACGAAATGGACTACATCATGCTTCATGCCTACCTAGAAGAAGAGATTCCTCATGTCTATGTACATCTTCTTCACACCCGGATGCGCACAATAAAGTGCTCTATGGGATTCCTTTAGTATGATGCTTCGAATATCCCCATTTTTAGGGATGTACATCCTTCCTTGATATCTCAATAGTCCATCTGCTTCCAGACTATATCCTTCATACTTTGGATCTAACTGCCTCCCACTCTATAGGTTTGAAGTAGCCTTTAAATACCAACTGTCTCCTTGGATTTGTGTCAACACATGTTCCCTTAGATTGACCTTTAAGGGTACCAAGGAGAAGATACATGGTCTCCTACTCAAGGCATCTGCGACAACATTTTACTTTCCCTTGATGTACGAAATACCAAAATCGTACTCACTCATAAACTCACTCCATCTCCTTTGCCAGGCATTCAGATCCCTTTGGGTGAAGAGATGTTTTAAACTTTTATGGTCTGTTTTGAGCTCAAAGCTTCACCCTACAAGATAGTGCCCCCAAAGTTTCAGAGCTAGCATTATAGATGTCAACTCTAAATCATGAGTCGTGTATAGCTCTTCATGTTCCTTCAACTTCCTAGATGTATAAGTTATCACTCCTCCATCTTGCATTAGCATTGCCCTGTTGGCAACCAATTAACATTTTTATACTGTCCTTATAAGTTGCCTACACCAGTGTTTTTCAAACCTTGATTTTCGTTGCAATCCTTGAATAAAACGAAACTATTAATTCGTACATTTGCACACTTACCTTCGTTCTCGTTTTCACGACTGCAAGCGTGAAAACTTGGTTTTCGAAGTCACATTAAAATCTTCACTGGATTGTTGTGATCATTCTTTTCCATATGCCCATTGCGTTTCCAATTTGATTATGATTATACAGTCGACAAGACTCCAAGATCTTTAGTCATTTGGCATTTTTTAATTGTTAATATGACTTCGTATTTTTTACAAGACTGTGATGATATTATTATGATCAAGTTTGTGATGCATTAATGGTTTGATTTCTCTAGTCTTTGATAAATTCCTTTTACCTATTGGTTTCATGAAAATGATTGGCATTGTGGTTATACCCTTGGTATAAATCATTTCATAAATCATTTCACAAAACACATATTTCATATGATCAGACCCTTGGTATTGATTTCGATTCATTATTTGGTTTTAAAGCTATGACAAAACTTTTCTCTCGCAAATGTTTGGTCGACTTACCATAGGTTTCATTGATTGATTGATTGTCATGGTTTTTAACATATGAAACAGTAATATTTGAATAGTTATACGCGCTGTCGGTTGTACTATGGGAAATGACTATTTTGCATGGGCCGAAATAGCTCCACCACCTTCGCACATTCTATCATTAATGCTTTCCCACTATCCCGGGTCACCCCTAGTGTTTTTGGGTAAGCCTGTGAGCGTTCAACTCTACGTATACTCTGTTTGAACTATATCCCCTACACCTTGCTCACCGTGTGCTCCCGTCTATGGCACCAGTGGTGCGCATAGAGCCAAATGGTAACCAAGCTCTGTTACTATTCGATAATGCTCGAAAGGATTTAGAAAATAGTGGTTGGTTGGTGTTTATACACAGTTTCGAGGGTTTTAACCTTTCGATTGCCCAACAATTTACCCTCACCTTTGACGGATGTAGGGCTAAAGTCAGTGACATACAACTTGAGCTCAATGAAGAATTCATAAGCTCTGCTACAGGACTAGTAGCTACAGGCCAAAGATGGTTTAAAAACTCCAAAGTCGATGAGGTGTCGTGGCCATTACTATTCGTATCAAGGAAGGTTGTCTCCTATGATAAAGGTATGCCTATTTCTACCCTCAAACCTAGGTGGCACGATCTTTTGGTAATTATGAAACAAGTTGTGACCTGTGAAGGTCGGTATGGCTTGGTTTTTCTGTATCACCTCCGGTTATTGATGAATTTCATGGGCTATCCTTTGAACATGCCGAATTACTTCTTGTGTAGTGTTTACAAGATGTCTAAGAGATTCAACCGCAAGAAGGATGATAGCAGCCTTCTTCATCACGGCTTAGTTAGACTCATTATCATCCATCATTTGAGCCTTCATGGTGATAATTGGAAAGCCTTTCTATCTAGAAATGGCTTCGCTAATCCAGAGTCTACTCAAATCGATAAGGTTGTGGTTAGTGAGACTTTAGTTGGACTAGTTGTGCCATTTCATATCCTTTTACCCCCTACCAAACCCTCAGATTACCCTAACATTGACCTACCCAATACCCTAACCAACTCGTGCACAAAAGACAAGACTAAGGCCATCAAGAAGCCTGTGAGTAAGAAAGTCAAGGGTAATCTTACTGTCGATAGCAGGGGTAAGAAAAATGCTCGATTGATATCGAGACTTGCCCAGAATAAACCTAAGCCAAACGTCGACCAAAATCCCATAGTGCTGAGCAAGGACTTAGACTCCGATATTGAGCGTTTCCTAGGTGAAGAATACCCCTATTCCCATGGCCTATGCTCCAAGAAACCCTATGACTATGTATCTAATTTACCCCCTTGCCTCAAAAACAACCCTAACTACTCGGGAATCAAGCTGCATAATGAAACCCCTCGTGACTTGAACAAACCCTCGCCTGTGATATCAAAGCTCGAGGAAACATCATGTATCCAATGTAATATATGGCTAGAGCATTATTACACCAACGTTCCCCTGTTGCAATCAAGGATCAAATCGTTAGAGGAGAAATTTACAGTGCTGTCAAAAGAAAGAGACAGGCTTCAGGCCAGTGAGAAGAAACAAAAAACCATTGGTTCGATTGTCTTCAGGAATGTCGAAGCGGCAATAGCCTTCGTCAATTCCAAATTATCATGACCGAGTTGTTTTCTGATTGTCCAGGTGCATATGAATTACAATGATCAATTGGGCATGCTGTGGCAGTTTTGGAGATACTTGTGTGATGTAGTTTTTGTTTTAGGTTGTTAGCTTGAGTTTAAAATAGAGACTGGGGATATTATCCCCATATTTTTTGTAAAATTGCTTTGATAATTCCCACAGGGATGTTTTACCCTATGGGAGGTCTTTAAATACTTGTCATTTTTTTGTAATGAAGGCATCATCATCACGGTGGAGAGAACCAGACTATGGATTTATGATTCATACTGAGATGAAAGTTGATGTCTTGTAACAACTTTCGCTTTCAATATATGAAACTTTTGTTTCAAGTTTTCTGCATATCAGTTTGCAATTAATTATCGACTACTTTAGCTATCAAGATTCATTGTATGTTGATGTGATTTGATTTGTATGATGTCCATGTCTGATCTCTCTTATTTAAAAAATACAACAATTACTCTACTTCAGTTTAATGAATCACAGGTTTACCTTTTTCGTTAAATGAATCATTTTTTACAAATCTTTGCACACAGATTTATCTAGCTGCGACGATTTGTAAATTATAAGATTGCTGCAATTTTTCATGTCTTGTTTGTCCTGTCATTTATATTTGAAGAGAACAATAGATTTCCGTTTACGAGAAGCTCGTGGAGAATCTGGTGTGGGTTTCCTCCCATCGAACAGCTGAATCGACTATCATACACAGGACAAACCTGAAGTGTTACTTCAGGTCAGTTTGCTATATGTTGTTTAATAGTTAATTTGTTAGTATAATATAAGTAGTTTAGATAGATATATTCATAGTTTAGATTCTTAGTTAGAATTATTATTTTAGTTTATTAGCTTATATAGTTTTTCAGTTTATTTCTTTCTCATAAAATTATAAAAATAAAAAAAACAATAGTTTTGCTATCTTAGGACAGATTACAAATGATTTTTCCAGGTTTTAATTTAAATCTGTAATTTGTAAATATTGTATATTTGTAATTGAAGTTGATTCTGTTGGTAATTAAACATTTACTTTTATAGCATTATAGTTGTATGGTTTAGGTAATAGATTGTATATATGTATTTTAGATTTATTATTTAGTTTGTTTTAATTATTGTTTTTATTTAGATTAGTTTATTAGTGTAGTTTTCATTTGTTTTTCTAGGACTTAAATCGGCCAACAGAGTTGCTAAACCCGTCAGGGTGGGTCATCCCAAACGGCTTGGGTTATTTAGACAACCCCGGACCGGATCCACTCTTCCAGTTGACGGACGGTCAATTTCCCCCATCAACAAATGGCACTAGAAGGAGGGCCGACTGACAAGACGACCTTGTAGGAGCCTTTATTTTAAACGTATTCAATTCCCCCCATGGCTCCCCAAATCACTGTGTTGGAACATGCTTTCAACTTATCATTACCCAATGTTCCCAACGAGACAGTCTCTCGCTTGTCCAAACTCACCTTTGATGTTGAAAGCAATATATCTGCTAAAGACCACCTTAACAAGTTTTGGTGCAAATGCATCAAACATGACATCTCAGATTTAGGAGTTTTATGCAGAATGTTCGCTTTTACTTTTAGAGGTCGAATCAAACATTGGTTTGAATCCTTTCCGGCATGTCACATTTTTTATTGGCTTCAATTTTTAGATGAGTTTCTAGATGCTTTTGAAATTTATGATTTTGATCAATTATGTGAAGAATTTCATACTTCGCTAATCAACGACGATCCATCTTGAGAAGGCTTTTTGACAAAAGTCTATCATATCCTCTGTAAATTTAATCTCGATGACATGTCATTAGAATTAAATCTCTTCTATGATGCTCCCGTCCCTTCCATCCAGTCATGTTCAATCACGAATGAAGAACCAATTGCAAATCCTATCACTCAACTGCAAGAACAATTTCCTTCGCAAGAAGAGAAAAATTCTTCCGATAATGTTGAACAATCCAGGGAGGTAGAATCTATTGACAACCAAATTGGTTTTTCCTTTGAATCATTGTATTTTCAGACTAAGACTAGTATGGAAGATGATTTGCCACCGGCTCAAGGTGAATACCCTCATTCTTGTAACTCATGCTCTAATCAACATTTAAAATCAGTCATTGAAGAACACTTAAGCAACGAAAATCTTCTTGAATATTCTAGTACTCCTATGAAATTGATTAGAGAAGAAGTTACGCAACTAGAAGAAGAAACCTTAAACCTTCATCCTCAAAATGCACTTTGTTCACAGGAAAGACTAGATGTTTGTCACATCAATTTTGAATTATCTATCACACAAAAGGAAAATCCAGATGATCATATTATGTTGAGGAATTCGTCACCAAAACAGAGTAAGAGTTTTAAAGAAAGTGAAGAGAATTGTCTTGAGAATACCATTGTTGATTATCATAGTTCAAGAGATTCTTTTTATCTTCTTATTTCTGATTCCTTTTATTCTTTATATCTTGATCTATTCCTAGATTCTGGTGGACTTGACATCTTACCTAGAACATCCTACTCTTTTCCACCACAATCATATCCTTTTGATAAGCCAAATTTTGGTGAAATCAATTCCAAACCTAACATTGATAAACTTGGATTTGATGCTTGTTCACTTTCATCACTCACATGGGAAGTGAACATGTTGTGAGATGATTTTACATAGTTTATTGTTGAAAAAGACAATGCACTATATTTTATGGAGATCAAACATTCTAAGTTGCATATTCATTCTTTGCTTAGCTCGAATCTTAATGTTTATGCTTCACATTTTGAAATGATCAATCTCAACGAAGGAAACATTCAACCCAATGATCTAATTGATTGCACGAATTCTCCTATGATAAGTTTCCCATTGATATTTTCGTTTCATCAAAGTCATGGTTTATATTCCCATTTTTGTGACAGGATATTAGGATGTCTTGAATATTCATATATAAAGAAATTTCATAATAAAGACAAAGTTTAGCTTGCTTTCCTTTTACCCAAGTATCTTGGAAGTAGGCGTGACATATTTCTTTTAGATCCTCCATGTGAAGAAATTAATGAGCACTTAGAGAACTGTTAGGAGGATTGGGAATTTCGTCCTTGGTTGATGGTTATTCCATTTCCTCATAATCCTGACAAGTTTTTCAATACTACTTACACTCGTCCATGCCATTATGACCCTTATCACGACAAGATTGCATAATGGCTGGAGGATTCATACAACAATAATATCCAAGGAAATGGTAAGATCATGCTTACTTTGTTTTTAGATGATGATTATGAAGGTAAGTGTGATATGTTCCTGTCATTTGTTGATATATTGCCATTCTTTTTAATAATGTTTGATTTTGTTTCCATTGCAGGATTAGAGTTACTCCGATGGCTACATTGGAAACATGACTTCACATAGTATCCTGATTTGTTTAATAGTTAGGGTAGGTTTAGGAATAGGTTTTCTTGTAGTTCTATTTTTCACTATTTCTCTTTGTAATAATGCAGTCATGAACACAAGTGGGCGCACCATGAGAACCATAATACGGTTGTTGTCAGGGAAGTCCCCTTGATCCTTTTTCTCTTTACTTCTAGTTGAACGTTTATTTTCAAAAATGCGGTATCGTCATGAAAATCTTAAATGGAAAGTAAAGAGATAAATAAATCTAAATCAACCCTGACCCAAGGTACCATGAGTAGGACTGCTTTCCCATCATTCAGGATTTTCCTACTTTCTTTCAGTTTCCCAAGGGATTTGTTGCATGAGGTTTTTAGATGCACCTTCTGTGCGTATTTTTTTTTTGTTTTTGTTGTTTGGATTTCATTGCTTTCCAATTTTTTCTTCGCTGGTGTGTTTTGATTTCTCCCTTATGATTATTAGTTTTTGGAAATACACATAACTAAATTTATGAATTGTTCATACAAAGAAAACAGAAAATTCTTTCACTGAAGTGAGTGCTGAGAAATTGTATAAACATCAATTACATACTTCTGAAATTTACATTTGTGCTGAAAAGACTGTTGTTTGAAAGGAGTTAACTGATTTCGATCTATGAGTGAACCCTGTCGCGATCATCTATTATCTTTTTACGCTGTCCCTATTCCTTAAGGGAATGACTCAAAAGATATCTCCCTGCCTTAGAAAGTTGGTTCTGTAAATGAAACATCTATGGATCTTAATAAAGGACAGTTCTAAAAAATTATGATGAGGTCTGTAAAAAATATATGTTAAAATATCATAATTTTCAGCATCACCCCGCTCGACTATATATTGTTAAAAAACAAAATAAATCATTAAAAGAGCTCTCGGAAGTTCTTGTAAACCTGCCGAGATGTTGAACAGGTCTGCTGGCATCGGGTAAATACATGCATGATGCCAAGAAAACTTCATCGGGGTACTAAATAGGCCCGCTGGCAGCGAAGTAATGTTAGGTATATGAAAATTCGTAAATAAGAAACCTCTTAACCTTAACATGTCATTTATTTTGATCTGGAACTTTTAGGCAGGATATGGATATCAGAGTGGGTTAAATGGCAACCCTGTCGAGGCTATGGATGCCTACTAGCAGCAGTGGCTCTGTCAACAGTATTGAATATTTTATCTTTAATATCTTGGCTCGCTTGTCTTAAGACTGTTATCAGTTTTCATCCTTTAAACACTGCTGGAATATGTGGTTAATGAAGATGTTTATGCGATTTTCTGGTTGTTATTTTTGAGTTCGAATTTTTCTCATTATCATAATCTAAATTTGTTCTTTTAGCAGAGATAACTGCTTCTACCAGTGTGTCGCCATCGTTGGCAGCCAATTCACATTTTTATACTGTCCTTATAAGCTGTCTACACCAGTGTTTTTCAAACCTTGATTTTCGTCGCAATCCTTGAATAAAATGACACTATTATTCCGTACGTTTGCACACTTACCTTGGTTCTCATTTTCACGACTGCAAGCGTGAAAACTTGGTTTCTGAAGTCACATTAAAATCATCAATGGATTGTTGTGATCATTCTTTTCGATATGCCCATTGCGTTTCCAATTTGATTATGATTATACAATTGACAAGACTCCAAGATCTTTACTCATTTGGCATTTTTTAATTGTTAATATGACTTCATTTTTTTTACAAGACTGTGATGATATTCTTATGATCAAGTTTGTGATGCATTAATGGTTTGATTTCTCTAGTCTTTGATCGATTCCTTTTACCTATTGGTTTCATGAAAATGATTGGCATTGTGGTTATACCCTTGGTATAAATCATTTCACACAACACATATTTCATATGATCGGACCCTTGGTATTGATTTCAATTCATTTTTTGGTTTTAAAGCTATGAAAACACTTTGCTCGTGCAAATGTTTGGTCGACTTACCATAGGTTTCATTGATTGATTGATTGGCATGGTTTTTAACATATGCAGCAATAATATTTGAATAGTTATACACACCATCGGTTGTACTATGGGAAATGACTGTTTTGCATGGGCCAAAATAGTTCCACCACCTTCGCACATTCTGTCATTAATGATTTCCCCCTATCCAAGGTTACCCATGGTGTTTTTGGGTAATCCTGTGAGCGTTCAACTCTATGTATACTCTGTTTGAACCCTAGCCCCTGCACCCTGCTCACCGTGTGCTCCTGGCTATGGCACCAGTGGTGCACATAGAGCCAAATGGTAACCAAGATCTGTTACTATTCGATAATGCTCGAAAGTATTTAGAAAATAGTGGTTGGATAGTGTTTATACAGAGGTTCGAGGGTTTTAACCTTTCGGTTTCCCAACAATTTTCCCTCACCTTTGGCGGGTGTACGGATAAAGTTGGTGACATACAGCTCGAGCTCAATGAAGAATTCATAAGCTCTGCTACAGGACTAGCAGCTACAAGCCAAAGATGGTTTAAAAACTCCAAAGTCGATGAGGTGTCATGGCCGTTACTATTCGTATCAAGGAAGGTTGTCTCCTATGATAAAGGTATGCCTATTTCTACCCTCAAACCTAGGTGGCATGATCTTTTGGTAATTATGAAACAATTTGTGACCTGTGAAGGTCGGTATGGCTTGGTTTTTCTGTATCACCTCCGGTTATTGATGAATTTCATGGGCTATCCTTTGAATATGCCACATTACTTCTTGCATAGTATTTACAAGATGTCTAAGAGATTCAAGCACGAGAAGGCTGATAGCATCCTTTTTCATCACGGCTTAATTAGACTCATTATCATCCATCATTTGAGCATTCATGGCGATAATTGGCAAGCCTTTCTATCTAGAAAAGGCTTTGCTAATCTGAAGTCTTCTCAAATCGATAAGGCTATGGTTAGTGAGACTTTGGCTGGACCAGCCGTGCCATTTCATATCCTTCTACCCGCTGCCAAACCCTCAGATTTCCCTGACATTGACCTACCAGATACCCTAACCAACCCGTGCACAAAAGACAAGACTGAGGCCGTCAAGAAGCCTGTGAGTAAGAAAGTCAAGGGTAATCCTATTTTCGACAGCAGGGGTAAGAAAAAAGCTCGATTGATATAGAGACTTGCCCGAAATAAACCTAAGCCAAACGTCGACCAAAATCCCATGGTGCTGAGTGAGGACTCAGACTCTGATATTGAGCTTTTCCTAGGTGAAGAATACCCCTATTCCCATGGCCTATGCTCCAAGCAACCCTATGACTATGTATCTAATTTACCCCCTTGCCTCAAAAACAACCCTAACTACCCGAGAATCAAGCTGCATAATGAAACCTCTGGTGACTTGAACAAACCCTCGCCTGTGATATCAAAGCCCGAGCAAACATCATGTATCCAATGTAATGTATGGCTAGAGCGTTATTACACCAACGTTCCCCTGTTGCAATCAAGGATCAAATCGTTAGAGGAGCAAATTACAGTGCTGTCAAAAGAAAGAGACAGGCTTCAGGCCAGTGAGAAGAAACAAAAAACCACTAGTTCGATTGTCTTCAGGAATGTCGAAGCGGCAACAACCTTCGTCAATTCCAAATTATCATGACCGAGTTGTTTTCTGATT
>ML791620.1:1270030-1306638 GCA_009831015.1 Picea engelmannii
ATTTCCTAACTACAAATGCATACTAATGCATACTAAAGAAACACACTTTTACCTAACGACATATTAGACCAAGTAGATCTTAACTAACTCCTAAGTGTCTAAATATCCTAACAATTGACACATTAAACATAAAAAATTTCAAGTGAGACACCTGGTATCACTTTTTGACAGTAAATTCATGTAGCATCAAGGAAATTTTAGAATGCAATGGCTAGAACCCTATGTGATTAGGCATGTTACAACCATAGTTGTTGCGCAGTTGGAAACCCTGAATGGAGAACTCCTTGGATGAATGGTGAATGGAAGTTAGCTAAAACTCTATAGATATGACCGATACTTTGTGTATTAATCTGGGTTGCGCCATAAAGCATGTATCATAGCAGTTCTACTATAGTAGAGAGGAAAAGCAAAGAAAAATAGACAAAAATTTGAAAAGAGAAGAAAATCAAATAAAAATTAGATATAGAAAAACAAAAAAGAGTGTCAAAGTACCAAGGCATAGAATAATTGTGCAAAAGGAATGGTTATCACACATTATAATAGAATTGTGCCAAAATAGGAGACAATACACATAAGAGACAGAGTGCAAAGCAAACAGCTGCAACAACTAGAATCATTGTGCAGTTTAGCAATGACAGTACCGTTAAAAGCATTAAATCACATAAATGATGGCTATGAAGAAGAAGTGATAGGTCATTAAGGCATCATATAATCTTAAATGGTAAAGGTCGTCGAAAATCACAACAGATTGGAAGTACAAGAGAAAAATCACATGATGGATTTGGAAATAAAGAAGCATTTACTTAAAAACTAATCAACCATGATGGCAGATTGGACAAGGTAATTAAAGCCTGATGAGACATGTATAGTTGGCACAAAGGCGCAAAAACAATAGGAAAAAGTTAAGTGTAAGTCATTGTTGCATGCAAGCGGGAGAAAAATAGAGAGAAATAGAGTGAATTCGAGAGAACCAAAGCCAAGCTACAATTACCAGAGAACAAACAAAAATCTATTCTAGGAATTCTTCACAAAAGATGACTAGCACTGCCCAACGTTGGAGGATCCTCTCCCGCAACATGAAAACAAGAAAGACGATAAGAGAAAACACTAGAGGTAGAGGAAGTAGCTAGAGCTTCAGATTCAACATCACGAGTTTTCATAGAGACTACCTACCACTGAGGATGGATGATGTGCCATCGATAAAGGTACCAGCCAATGGGAAGTACCCATTGTCAATAGCACTAGTTCCGACTGGTGTAAGTAGTTAAGGAGAAATGCTCGAACAAATTGTAGGCCTAAAGGTTATGCACCATGAAATCACTAATGCACATAAATTATCGGACTTGGTCATGGAAAAATATTTTCACACTAGGAGCATCCCAGGCACAAGATAAATCTTGCCAGAGCCATAGGAGTGGATGTCGGGATTAGAGAAGGCATGTATATTGAACTTGTTGAATATTCCACATTTCATGTGAAGCACAAAAATTAAAGCATGTGTGAAGGTGTTGCTAAGTTGTGTTCATGGGGAGGCACTCTAGGTTGATCCCCTAGTATCAATCGATATTGTTGTTGGCACAGACCTATTTTGGGGAGAAAATATTATTTTACACAAAGTCCTTAGAAAATAGAAAAAAGGTTTATAATTATTAATATAAATATATTTATATTACTGTTTAATCCAATATTTTATTCATTACCTCAAGTCAAATCATGGGCACGAATATCCAACTAAGTGGAAAAGTCAAAGGGTGGATGGAGGGCRCATATACATTTCGAGGGTTGAAAGTAAACGAAGGTTAATTATTTGAAGTGGTCMYGAAATCCAAACCATTKTTTTGGTGTTGGAGCACATGTTCTTACGTGATGCATTTTGGGGGTAAAAGTGGTGTGGGTTAAAACCACTCCTCCCAAGTTACGAAATAATATTGCAACCATTTATTATATGGTTTGGTTTCGTAAATGTGCGTCATATTTTCYAGGAGTGTGTTTCATGGAATTTCCAATAAATAATATTGTTCTCTCGGTGGAAATTTTTCACAGAGGTAAAAATTAAATTTTACAGAGAAGAAAGATTAATGTTTATTGCTATGGAAAAGAATCATAAATAAGAATATGTACATGAACAGAAGATTTGGATAATTGTTTATCTAAGGTTTTTATAGAAGTAAAAGAAGAGGATTAAAAATATTTTATCAAACATGGTTGAAGACATGGTTTTTAAAACCATGGTAAGATAAAGGGTTTTGCAAAACCATGGGCATGAATTAAAATATGGAAATTTAATTTTGCAGGATAAAAAATATTTGGGAATTATTTTTATTCAAGTGTATTATTCCCAAATATTTAAGGAGAATATGAATAAATAAAATTACATTTGAAAAAATCACAAGTGACATTTCAAAGAGGATGTGGCAGACAGTTTCCACGGAAGTTGAGACTTACAAGACGATTTCCAGATGAACCAAAATGAATTTTAAAAATTCAAAGGAGGTTATTGTCAAGAACAGACCCTAGAAAATTAACCTTGTTCATTTTTCACATAGGTTTCATAGATTGGGAGATTCAAAGGAATCTTGAAGCCATATTTTCATTTATGATTTCATGTTCGAGACATGTTTTTGTGACACATATTATAGCTAGTTGGAGATGAATTTCAAGAAACTAAGAGAGTATTTTCTTCAGAATGAGCTTATCTACAAAAATCGTTCTTAGATTTTACACAACCATTACGGTTTGAGAATTGTAGGTGGTATTTTGAAGCCTATTCTTTCTCTTGAAAAGCATGAGATCAGTTAAAGTGTGTCATGTTATATTTGTAAATGTTCCTATTTTGGATTTGAGTTCAAAATTGTGAGCTAGAAATGGAACTTTAGTTCTATATATTTCATTGTAAAAGAGTAGAGAAAGAAGGGACTTTCATCCAGAAAGGCAAAGGGACCGTGTGTAAATTTATCAGAATGCCCTTATGAATTAATACAATAGTACAATGCTTTTGATAGCCGAGATTCATCACCTTGTATTTTTTAGTGTGTTTTCCTCTAGTTTCAATTCATTTCACTTCTATTATTTCTTCTAAGCATAGCTAAGAGTACATGATTGGAATTCATCCTTGATAGATGTTCCTTTCATATGGTTAATGTAGTTGTTGTTTTTAATGATTATGGTTAATTAAGTGCTATGTTCATTGTAGACAACCATATGTTACTTCTTCTAAAGTTACAACTGAGAATTCATCTTTGTTTGATGCTCTCATTTGTAATGGGATTTTCTCTTTTCCATCTTTCCATCATCTGAAATATTGTTTATTGCTGAAGGATATGCTTACTTTGCCTTTGTTCCCTCGGGAGTACATTTTTTGTATTAATATTCATGGTATATCGTAGGATTTGACCCCATTTCCCATTGTTTTCTTCCTCTTGTTTGTCCTACCAACACTTTTAAAAACTTAAACAAACCTATCTTACTGTATACTTTGACTTCTGTGTGCTCATTGCCAAATTTTTTTGAGGATTTTCAGTCTTTACATGTTTGAGAGAGTCTTCTCTGGTTGAAGGGTCAGAATCCAACCCAAAGTTGGTTTGTAGGTTACCTTGACATTTCTTTGATGCATCCCAAAGAAATTACCGAGTGCTAACATTTTTGTGCCCTTGTCGGGGAGAGAAGGTAAAATATTCGCTGGGATAAAATGACAAAGTTCAGATCTGAGTACTGATGATGGAAGTATTCATACACATAAATTTTGTACATCATTCACCTGGCGAATCCATTTTCAAGAATCTAGAATTCAAAATTTTCATGGCGACTCTACTGTCCAAAGACTCAGTAGCCTAAATATTTTATTGATGACTCCACTGCTTCAAGATGGATTACATATTTGCAAGGTATGCTCCAATGAATCACTCTCATATTCTTGGATTTCCAAATCGTATTCCTCACATATATTGGCAAAAATATTTTCCTAAATTCAAAGATGGGAAAGGAAATGATGTTTCCTTGCACTTGATTAGATTTCACATGCACATATGTAAGATGGGGGTTGAATTTCATGAGGATTGTTTGATGAAAATGTTTATGGCTCCTCTAGAGGGGAAGGAAAGATTATGGTATGAAGGTTTGAAACCAGGTAGCTTATACTCTCTTAAGGATTTCCACATAACATTCTTTAACCATTATGGAGAATATAATCCTTCGTTCTTGGTGTTTGAATATTGTTGTGAATCTTGAGAACATTTAATTAAGTACCTTGAAAATTTTTTTGGTAACGAAGAGTGTATGAATGATGAAATCATATATTCCCTTTATGAATATTCATACCAACAACAAATAGTATCCACTCCTTTGGGTGAAGAGGAATCTGATCAAGCAATTGTTGTTAAAAGTTATTTCCCTTCTCTTGAACTTGATGAAGATATCAACAAGATTTCCAGCAAGACAAAGTGTTTCAAAGTTGTCTTTATTCCCCTATGAATGATGTGGTTTTTCAAATTCTTAGTGGGCTAGACATGGATGAGGATTATGAAATTGTATCTATGGAGACTTCAAGCAATGAACAAAAAAATGACATAGAGTTTCAGGAAAGAAACAAAACAGTGTATGCCATGAATCAAAAATACATAAAGATAATGAAGATCTAGTTGTTTTATTTGATTCCTTTGAAAATAATGGTTTTGAAAATGCATCCATGGGAACTCTCAATAGTGAAATAGCTCATTTTGTTATATTTTCACATTTGGAATATGATTATGAGAAGAAACATATTTCCATTCATTCATTTGAAAGTCAAAATGATAGTCCTCAAGCAAATTTCTAGATGGTTAATAAACCCAAATCAGAATTGTTTGATGAACAAGAGGATAGACTTGATGCACATAATATGGTTGTCATATTTTAAGATCTTCAAGAATGTATGAATTGTTTTGTTGATATGCATGGAAGAGTAGACAAACCTATTGCTTCCATTTCATTTGAAAATGTTCACAGAACTGAAGAAATAGAGCAAGAACAACAAACAATTATGAAACAAGCTTGTCTTTTTGTTTTTGTTCATCAAGAAGAAATGATTTTTCATGGGTTTCAATATCCTGTGGCCATCCTATTATAGTCATCAGTGAAGGAGGAATTTGTTTCATTCATAAGCTCAGATTTTGGATTCAATTTTTGTTTTCAGCTGCCATCTTTTACATTTTTTTTCTTTCTTAAGAAAAATGTGAGCAGAGAACAATCAGGAAGCCAATTTATTTATTGGGTGCATTGACACTTTATCATCACTTGATTGAGTATTAATTTCAGAATTTTTAGAGTAGATAGGAGTGTGAAAATAAGCTTGTTGGTCAAGCAGTTTTCAATTTGGGTTTTCAGCAGTGTGTACATTCAAATTGTAGTAGTGTATTTAGCATTCAGTTTTCAGTTGAGAGCAATGTAAAGACTTGGGTTTTCAATGGATACTGGTGACAGGTCAGAGCATGGTACATACATATTTTGGGGGAATCCCAATGGATTAGGCACTGGGTCTACGAGTTCTTTGCTACCTGACTGGGAGGATAGCATCCATGTTGGAGCCAATGTTATCACATGATAATTTGTATTAATTTTTCCAAATCATCTTGTCCTTGTGCTATCTTTCCACTCAAATTTTAAAACTTTTTCACCAGCTCCATCAAGATCCCATCACCTAAATCCTTCACTTGACTAATCATCTAAAATAGTCATGTCCTCCATGAGTCAAAATTGGAAAATATCCCAAACCTATATCTAGCCTTAATGCTTATCTGAATTCCTTGGTCTCATCACTTTATTCATTTTTACCCTTATTATCATATTCTCATTGAAAATTAAAAATATTCCTTTTATTAAGCTTAAGCTCTCTTATGCTATCCACAAAGTCATGTGATGAGCCTCATATGCCCAAAGTCCTTGAAAAATCGAAAAAATGTTTATAATTATTAATATTAATATTTAATCCAATATTTAATTCATGAACTCATGTCAAATCATGGGCACAAATATCAAACTAAGTGGAAAATTTAAAGGGTGGATGGAGGGCGCATATACATTTTGTGGGTTGAAAGTAAACGGAGGTTAATTATTGAAGTGGTTCTGGAATCCAAACCATTGTTTTGGTGTTGGAGCACGTGTTATTGCGTGATGGATTTCGGGGGTAAAAGTGGTGTGGGTTAAAACCGCTCCTCCCAAGTTCTGAAATAATATTGCAACCATTTATTATATGGTTTGGTTTCATAGATGAGTAGAATATGTACATGAACGAAAGATTTGGAAAATTGTTTATCCAAGGTTCTTACAGAAGTAAAATGAAAGGATTAAAAATATTTTACCAAACATGGTTACAGTCATGGTTTTCAAAACCACGGGAAGAAAACAATAAATGGTTTTTCAAAACCATGGGCATGAATTAAAATATGAAAATTTAATTTTACACGATAAAAAATATTTGGGAATTATTTTTATTCAAATTTATTATTCCCAAATATTTAAGGAGAATATGGATAAATAAAATTAGATTTGAAAAAAGCACAAGTGACATTTCAAAGAGGATGTAGCTATTAGTTTATGTAGCATTTGAGACTTACAGGACGATTTTCGGATGAACCAAAATGAATTTCAAAATTCAAAGGAGGTTATTGTCAAGCACGAAACCTAGAACATTAACCTTCTTCATTTTTCACACAGGTGTCACGGATTGAGAGATTCGAAGGAATCTTGGAGCCATATTTTTCAGTTATGATTTCATGTTCGAGACATGTTTTTGTGGCACGTATTCCATCCATCATGAGATGAATTTGAAGAAACTGAGAGAGGGTTTTCTTTAGAATGATCTTATCTACAAAAAACATTCTCATATTTTACACAAATATTACGGTTTGAGAATTAGAGGTGGTGTTTTGAAGATTATTGTTTCTCTTGAAAAGTAAGAGATCAGTTAAATCATGTCATGTTCTATTTGTAACTGTTCCTATTTTGGAAAAGGGGTTGGAGTTTGAAATTGTGAGATGGAAAGGGGACTTTAGTGCTATATATTTCATTGTAAAAGAGCAGAGAAAGGGGCGACTTTCAGCCAGGAAGGAGAAGGGACTGTGTGTAAATTTCTCAGAATGTCCTTATGAATTAATATAGTAGTATCGTGCTTTTCATAGACGAGATTCATCATGGTGTATTCTTTAGTGTGTTTTCCTCTATTTTACATTCATTTCACTTCTGTCATTTCTTCTAAGAATAGATAAGACTACATGATTGGAATTCATCCTTGATAGATGCTCCTTTCATATGGTTAATGCAATTGTTGTGTTTAATGATTACAGATCTAGAATTCACTCTCTGTTAAGTGCTTTGTTCATTTTAGTCAACCTTATGTTATTTCTTCTAAAGTTACAACTGATAATTCATGTTTGTTTGATGTTCTCATTTGTAATGGGATTTTCTCTTTTCTGTCTTTCCGTCATTTGAAATACTATTTATTGTTGAAGGATATGCTTACTTTGTCTCTGTTCCCTCAGTAGTACATTTGTTATATTAATATTCATAGTGTATCTCAGGATTTGACCCCATTGCCCAATGTTTTCTTCCTCTTGTTTGTTGTACCAAACCTTTTAAAAACCTAAAAAAAACTATCCTACTACATAATCTGACCTCTGTGTGCTCATTGCCAAATATTTTTGAGTATTTTCAATCTTTACATGTTTGAGAGAGCCCTCTCCGGTTGGAAGGTTCAGAATCCAACCTAAAGTTGGTTTTTAGGTTACCTTGGCATTTATTTGATGTAGCCCAAATAAATTACCGAGTTTGTCAACCTCTTATTTTCCAAGACTTCTTCTTCATAGTTTGTTAAAAATTATTCTAGGTTGTTCAAACCATGAAAAGTGGGAGGTTCCCTTACCTATGTACCAAACCACCTTACTTCAAACTCTATTCTTGTTCACATCCTTGTGGATACGTCATGTACTCTGTACTGCCAATTTTCCATACCTATATATGAGTTTGAGGCACATGATGTAATGCTTATCCAACTAAGTACCCCATGTGCAGTTGGGTTGACATAATATTATTCTTGCATGGTAGTCATATATAGCTGATTTATTTATTCCAAGTCCAAACATGTCACCTCTACAAACCTTTCTCCTTCTGAGGGGTCCAATGGTGCAATCACTTTGTATTCTCTTGATTCAAAGGTAATTTTCCATGTCTTCAGGTTGATCACAACCCAATTATCAAATTCCCATTCCAATACTAGTAACTTTGGGTAGGGTGTTGTGCAATCTACTATTTCTATAACCTTGAAATCTGCCACAATATGCACTCCATCCAAGTTTACTATCACACCTTTAATTCTTCCAATTGGTAACCCTCTATGTTGATTTTCCAATTTCAACTGGACAAGTGAATACCCTAATGTGGGTTCCCCCATACACTACCATGTATTCTTAGGTAATACATTCAATTCAGAGCCTAAATAAAGTATGACATCCCCATATTGAAATCCCCAATGTTGGAATTTAACCTGAATTCCCTACTTTCTCTTCTTCTCATATGGAGATGATTAACTATATTCTGTTCTAACTTCCCTTCTACTTTAGTGATGCATATCTCTAGAAAATTATGTAAGACCTTAATGGATGATGGATCATTTAATATATTTACACATGACTATAGAAAAGTCTTTAGGTTACTTACTTTCTCTGGCAGGTGTCCTTTGTTGGTGTGATCCATTGAGGGTGGCATATTGTGCATGGGATGATCCTAAGTTTTTTGCACAATTGATGTAGACACAATGATCTCTTTTAAATCTCATGTCTGGTCTCCTTAAACATCTCATTTTCTTTCTGCACGTCAAAATTCTTCTGTGGCTCAATGTTCTTCTTGACCCACTAGAGTTGAGATGGATCATGTTTTGTTGCATCAACTCTCGTATTGGCTCCTCCTTGAGAAACTGTGTTGATGTTCTTCCCATCATCCCTATACTCTACATAAATCCACGATATGTTCTAATTGTTCTAGTTCCTTTTTTATTGTATTTTTCCCAATAATGTTGAATAGTATTATGTATTGTGGTCCACTATGCGATAATACATACATGTCGCAGGTGGAAGCGAATAGTCTCTTGCATAGTGTCCTAGTTATTGAAAATTATGGTAGACTACTGGCCCTCCACCTCCTCCAAATCCTCATCTTCCCCTTCATCCACATATGAATCCACCTCTATCTCTATGTGTTGTATTATACTAGGTTATCTGGTTATATTGTGCATTATTATATTGCGGATGCAGATTGTTGTATTGTGGTTGCGAAAGATTGAATTGTAGTTGTACATTATTGAAATGTAGTGTGTATTTCCCTATCATCATCTCTACTTGCACCTTGTAGGTGTCTGAATTTATCTCTCTCATCAATTCTAGCGTTCTACAGTCCTTATCATCGTGACCCACTGATTTACAAAAAATGCAGTAAGAACTTTTTGGAAATGTTTTATACTTCTGCATCATTGGACAATGATATGGATCATGCCTATGTGCCTTACAAATTTCACACCATGGTCCTTATGTAGGGAAGGGTTTTGGCACCCCATCTTCCAAGAACTGCACAAAGGTTGGAAATTCATTCTTATGGTGTCCTAATGTCCTACATAACATGCACTAGAAAACTTCTCTCTTCTCCTTTCCCTTATTCTAGTTCAACTGAAATGTCTGGTTCTTCAGATCCTCTTTCAACTCTTTTATTGTTGGATATGTCTGTTGATATTGTTTTTCTTCCATTTGTAGGGCTTCTTGCAGAGCTTCTTCCTAAGTTTGGAACTTCTTTTGTCTCAAAGGATACTTCAAGTGTGATAATAGTGATTTCACAAATAACTGCCTATGTTGCATGTCATTAATTGAGTATTTCAATATACCTTTTAGATGTTTAAACCTTTCATCAATATCCCAGATAGACTCACTTGGCTTCTTCCTTATCTCAATCATTTCTTTCATGTACTGGTATTGTGAACTTGGCTTCTAAAATTTATTTACCAACAACTATTTTACCTCCACGACATTATTTGGTGCTCTTGCTCCTTGTTGACTGTTTACATCAAGGCTCATGTACTAGTCTAGCGCGTGGTATCTGAATGTTATCCCCAACTACATGAACTTTGTATCCTCTTTTGTGACCTTCTTGAACTCCAAGATATTTTCAAAATTGAATAAATGCTTCTGAGGGTCCTCTTACGCCTCACCACAAAACTTTGGTTATATGATAGTGGGATCTACTCCCACCATTTTGAAACTTCTTGAAATATCACTTCCGCATGGTGTAGATAGCTGAATTATACTTCCTGAACTTGTACCGCGAGTTTATTTTCCACTATTGGTCCCCTGACCGGCTGTACCTTTTCTACTAAAAATTGGTATTCTAAAATCTTGTGTTCCTTTAGGTGTATTAGTGACACATGGGGTTGCAGGTTCCACACTAACTGTGATCTGAATTGGAGTTCTACCTTTTATTCCTGACCCTGGACCTATTTTTTTCCTTACATATGTTGCGTGCATGATTTCCTCAATATGATCCACAACCCAAAGAGCCTCTACCTCTTATTCATCACTCTCCAATCCCTCTTTGTCGGCTATGGCCCTCTTTTTGTTATTCATCTTATATTGGTAAGGTCTAATGCTGTGCGTCGTTCCATCTTTTTTCTTTATCTTCTTTGTATGGTCCTCATCCATCATGATAGGGTCCATTTCCTCCTTACGATTCCTCTTATATATATATCTTTTTCCATATCTCATACTCCTGTTAGTGCTTCCCCCCTTCCCCCATGCATGCAGGGAAGTCTAGTTTTGTGATTCCATGGTCATCACACATTTTCCATATACTAAAATATTGATGGAAGTATATAGTGATATTTTGTAGCTACCTCTGGGTCCCTTTAGAAATTATTGCTCTGCAACAATGTACAACTTCACAATATCAACTGCATAACTAGTGATAAACCCTGCAATAATATTGTCCAACCAAAAATCTATCGCGCACATAAATTTATTATTCAATTGTTGCAACTTCATGATCTACATAGGATGCCACTCTAGATATATTATCTAAATTGTAGGATGGTTATCCTTCCACCTAAATAACCACTCATGTAAAATAAGCGAAAATTCACAGAAAAATACTTCATGTAATTCGCTAAACGTATATCTGTCGAGATATTTGTGTGGTGCATATTTAGAGTTTTTGTTTTCCTTCTGTGAAAAATTGAGTTCCTTTGTCCATAACCATATTTCAATCTCCACCTTTCTTGTATTACATGGCCTAAACATTCCTTCTACTCTCTCATGCCCTGCGTTGTTTTTCAACAGTTCCCTTCCAATCTATCTGGACATTTCTTCAAACTGACAATGAAACTGATTGTTGGACATTTGGGCTGACCCAACTTATGATCTCAAAGGTTTCCAATAAAACCCTCAAACTACACACATATTTAACAATGTAATACTGCCCAAGATAGTTTATGGGGGACTACAAGACTTAGATGTCTGCAGTCAGGGAAGGGATTGGGAATGTGATATGTTCCTTTTTCTGATGAATCATATTTGTTATTCATTCATCTAGATATAGTATTCATTAATCAAGGAAACTATGCATGCATGTTGTCATAATCTAAGATAAACATCCATCCATTAACTGATAAAGAGCATAAACAATAAACAACCATTCACACACATTAAAAGAATAGGGATATCGTGGTTCACCCCTCCTGGGGATATGTCCACAAAGATTTGTCTCTCGGGCTCTTTTAGCACTCTGTAAATTTGTTTAGTTGACAAAACAAATGACAGAGGTAGCCTACAAACCACTTTAGAGCTGGGTACTAGCCTTCTCATCTCAGAGAAGGATCTCTCTTGTCACTTAGTCTTTAATGGATGAGTTTTCTTTAACAAATCACTGACTATGTTTTGTTGCTTTGGAGGGTTTTTTATAATTTTGTTGGCAAGGAAGGGGAGGGACACTTAGGGATATGGATTCAAACTTTTGAAATGAATGGAAGCACTGATTGGTCGGTATAATTATCCATAGGATAAAGGATAAATGAGGCGATAAATATTAGTTGTAAATTGTAAATTTGTAGAGTGTAACAATAAAGGAAAAACATATAACTGTATCAAAGCATTAAATAAATGAGTGTTGACTTAGTTATGAATAACTTAACAAAGATTAAATTTCTTAAGCCGAGAGAATCACAAGATGAATTATGGGAATTTAACTGTCCAATTTAAACAGAAGACATTGTAAATGGAATAAAAAATATAGGAAATACATACAAAGAGAGAAGACAAAACTCAAACCACCACCATTAGAATCTTTTCATGGAAACTTCAAGACTTATCCATGTGTATTCTATTCAGCTTAATACAATTACATTCAAGTTCCAAATAGCTAAAATCATGCCCTTGCACTTCTTCCAGCCCCTAATACATTTGGAACTCCTAATTTTCTTAGGAGATTCATCCCTAACCTGGATGAAATCATAAAGCATATTACTAACATGCTCAGAAAAGGAAGTGAGATAAAGTGGAATCCCGAAGCCATAAATTCATTTGAATATATTAAAGTGGCATTGACCAAAGCCCCAGTGTTGGCTAGTCCCAATTTTGCAAAAGACTTTATATTTTTTTCTTTTGCCTCATAACACACCATTGCTGGTGTTTTATTACAAAAGGATGAACAAAATTTTGAGAGGCCTATAGCATACTACAACAGGACATTGAGGGATTCCCCATTAAAGTATGATATGATGGAAGAGAATGCATATGCATTGGTCAAGTCCCTAAAATATTTTAGAGTTTATATATTGCATTCCCATACTGTTGTTTATGTGCCCAACAGTTCGTTGAAGGGAATTTTGACTCAACCTGATCCTGAGGGTAAAAGGGACAAGTGGATAGTTGTGTTGTTAGAATATGACCTTGAGATCAAAACTACAAATTTTATCAAGGGGTTGAGAATTGCAAAGATGATGGCATAGTCAAATTGTGAATTATGATTAATTGGGTTGGTTTTCATTGATGTCAACCCTTGAAGAAAGTCTCGTAACGAATTCTGGTACCACAATGGTTTGGGTAATTGACCCAATTTTGTTTGATGTATAATGGTGTGAGTTTTGATATATTTTCAGGTAGTACTATTCCATATGGATAGTACATGTCATGCAATTTTTGACGGTATGTGGAACGTCACATAACTCCTCATGGTTAGAGATTTATGACCATGTGAAGTTGGAGAAAGGTTTGGGTAATGGACCCAAGTTTGTTTGATGGATAATGGTATGAGGTTTGATATTTGCAGGTAATAATATTCTAGATGGATAGTACATGTCATTCCATTTCCATTGGTATGGGGAACGTCACATAAGTCCTCACGGTTAGAGAGTTATGGCCATGTGAAGTTGGATAACCCTCATGAGTCATCTAGAAGCCCCCAAAGGTAAAAGTAGTCAAAGTGGTTTAAGAGACTTTAGAAGTTAAATAATAAACTGAAGTGATGTGTGTACTATAAGTCAAAGTGAATACAAAAAAAATTATTTAAATAATAAAGTTAATGGAGAAATTACTAAGTTAATAAGTGGTTAGAAGTGGGTTAAACCTAAAATAAGGAAAAAGGGTTAAGATGGTTAAAAGGTAACCCCTTGAGGAAGCTACGTGAAAGTATAAATAAGAGGAAAGGCTCTCTCAATTTAATCACACTTGAGAATATTGAATATATACAAGTTACTGAGGTAACCAAAGGATATCTAAGCTGAATTTCAGAGGGAAGGTGAAGTAAACAAGGATGGAATTCAAGGGAGGATAAATTATTTTGATGATGCTTTCTAAGGTATGTTATTTACGGGTCATCTCACCATTTTCACAATAATGTTTTTTCTTGAATGACTCCGACTATGAAATTGGGAGTAAATTAAGAAAACATATCCAAGTAGTTGTGATTCAAATTCCAGCTTGTGGGTCATTGTCTTTTTGGAGTTACACATCATGGAAAATACGGTTTGTGGCTAGTCTCGAAACTAGTCTAAAACAAGTGTTTCGAGTAAAAACGTCATAAATTCTTCATAATAGATCCAAATTTAGTAAGACCAAATGTATTGGTTAGAGTACAGTCTGTATTATTCTGTGTACAATTTTTAGATCCATACAACAAATATTTCGTGCTGGTCATGCTCCACAAGTTCACTCTCTAGAATAAGTCAGAATTCAACAAGGTATGTCATTTTTTCTATAACTCCTTTTCTGAGAGGTTCCAAGTAGTGAAATCTAGAGGAATTGCATAAAATACATTGAATAAAATTGTGTACCATTGTTAGATCTTTATTCATTATAGGTACATAGTTATGATTATTGCAAGTTAGGGTTTTTTACTAATCCAAAATTATTCATGGGAGACTAAAGTAGAGTTTGATGAAAATGCTAGTATCTTGTTGTTAAAGTTAAGAAAGGTTTGCAAGTATGTGATCATATACACCAAGTCTATTACAGAGTTTCAAATTAGATTTGGATGATGAAATTGATGAGGGATTTTGGTTGAGGTACATGTTGGGTGCATGGTTGAGATAAGTAGTTGATGAGTTGGCACATACATGAGGTGTATAGTTGATGATGTTGGTACATCTTGACGTGTCATAGTTTATGTGTATTTGATGCATCATTGGTACATATTTGGTGCATGGTTGATGCACTCGTTGATGGTAGAGGTTGAGGTATAGGTTGGTGTATGGTTGATGCACTTGTTTATGGTACATGTTCATTAAAGGTTGTTTGGTGCAGGTTGATGCATGGTTGATGCACTTGTTTATGGTACAAGTTGATTACAGGTTGATTGGTATAGGTTTTTACAGTGTTATATCTCACAGTGATAGTGTGACAATGGTTCCATTATTGAACTTCTACGTCACACGGTTGTAGGAGGCAAGGATAGGTGGTTGTAGCCACCTTCCAGTTGTAGCCTCCTTCTGGTTGTAACCAGAGAATTGGGGAGTTGGAGCTTCCTTGAGGTTGTAGATTGAGAAACTAGGGGGTTGGAACCTCCTTCCAGTTGCAGCTAGAAAACAAAGGATGTTGGTTCTTCCAATGAATGTAGTTCTTCAAGACATATAAGAAAAATCATTCTGTGATTTTCTCTCACTTTGGGTTTCCACGTAAAAACATCGATGTACTGTGTATGTGTATGATTGCTCATTTGTTCATTATTTATTTACTCTGGAATTATTGGATGATAATGATACACTGATATAACACTTGCATTATATGGTTAAAAAGGACTATTACTGAATCACCCCCGCTCTTTGTAATCCAACAATTGGCATTAGAGCAGGTTCCTTCTGAAATCATTTTAATCACTGAAAGGTAGATCATGGAGAGAAACAACATGTATAAAAATTGAATACCACAGTTTGATGGACATAAGTATGCATTTTGGAGAAGAAGGATGAAAACATATATATATATATATATATATATATATATATATATATATATATATATGCACAGGGATTTGAAATTTGGAAATCAGTTGTAGATGGATACAAAGAACCAACAGTTTCGTCGACAAATGAAACAACAACAAAACTTAGGAAAAATAATTCCAAAGGCACAAATCTACTTCTGAATGGTATTTGTGAATCATTTTACACCAAAGTTATACATTGTAAATCTGATAAATAGATTTGGGACAAGCTTCAAAATATTTATGAAGGATATTCAAAAGTCAAAGTAGCAAAGATTAAAACTTACAGAGGTCAGTTCGAACAACTAAAGATGAAGGAAGATGAGAATATTGCAGCTTACTTCTTACGAGTCGATGAAACAATAAATGAAATCATAGGATTGGGAGAATAAATTAAAGAATCTGCAATTGTTCAGAAGGTACTAAGATCTCTCCATATGATATTTGATACTAAGATATCATCACTATAAGAAAGAGTAGATCTAGACTTAATAAGCATGTGAGAACTACATGGAATATTCACAGCATATGAAATGAGAATAGAACAGGAAAATCCAGATATAAAAGAAGCATCTTTCAAAGCATCCAAAAGGTCAAAGAAAAAGGAAAAGCAAAAGGAAAAAGAACATAGCAGCAACAGTGACATCTCGAAAGATGATGAATAAATGGCCAACCTTGTCAGAATATTGAACAAGGGAACCAACGATAGATATAAAGGTAAGTTTCCTTTGATTTGTTTTAATTGTGATAGTATTGGTCATTTTTCTAACAAATATCCTCATAAGAAAAATAAGAGGAATGATGAATATTACTCAAATAACAAACAAACATATAAAGGCAAAAGAACCAAAAAGAAATTTTTCAAGAAAATCTTATGTACCAAAGAAGACATCCCATCATTAGATGAAGATGAAGTCAGTGACAGTGCGACAAAAAGAGTTATATTCAAGGCAGTAGAAGACTCTGACAAATAAGACACCGAAGAGGAATATGACGAGGCCGAAGAATAATATGAAGAGGCATAAGTTGACTACTGAGAAGAATTGTTGTGTTCCATAGAAGTTATAAGAAGAGAAAATAATAAAAACAAGAAGCTACAAGTGGAACTAGACAAGAAAGAAGACACTCGGGAACTAGAAAAAATGATCACAACTTTGAAGGTTCAAATAGAAGAAGATAAAAGAGTTGAATAAGAACTCAAAGAATAGCTAGAAGAAAGAGATAGGATCATTGGAAATTTTGAAGCAGAGATTGTCACATTAAGAAAGGATATTCAAAAGAAAAATATGCAGAACAACTCAAAAGTTTTAGATGACATTATCAAAAGTCAAAAAACTCATCATGACAAGTCCGGACTTGGATACAATCAGACAGAAAAGAGATCAAGCTTCAAAACAACATAAAAAGAAACATATCGAAAAAGCTATGCAGAAACAATCAAACGGGATAGGAATATATACAAGGAATATTATAGGGACTGTAACACACTTTCATACTGTAATGCTCTGATACCAAACTGCAACACCCCCATTCTGGGTCGGGCAGGCGCTACATCGCGGAATAAAAATCTCATACTTAATTCTATATATAAGACATGCATATAAGAAAATGAAACACATTTAAAACTCAGAGTAACCATAAGAATTACTGCTATTATAAATAATCAATGGATTTAACATTAATTCGTATCCACAATAGAATACATGATAAATATAAATACACAGACCTACAGAAAAGTAATTACAACATCATCTGGCACTTATCTTTGAAACGATGGTAATTCCACCAACCAGGTGCAGGCCTTCCATGAACCTCCCAACCTTAGACCACACTTCTCATCAAGCTCCATCCCCAAGGCAAGGAATCCTAGGATAGGCTGAGGTTATAGGGAAAACAACACAGAACAACTGGAAGGATTCTTCACAGGATGCCATCTTACGCCCACTACTCCCGGACTCTCATTCCCCACATGCCTTCTCCAGCATAGGAGTATACACCTTCTTTGTCACCTAGACAGTCCTTCAGCTGCTAACCTCCCTTGCCTTGGGTTTCAACAACAGGCTGGATCAAGAAATCTCAGAGACCAAAGCTGGTACTAGACACTCTCTGGAAGAAACCACTTCCCAACAAACTCTCTCACCTCGAGAGAGATGCTCACAGACCTGACAACCTGCCTCTTCCAACAACAATCACCTCCCTCACCTGGAGAGATATTACACACAGGATAAGCAAGAACTCACACTAGCCAGTAAGCCATGCACAGTCCAACACTGTGTGGCCACAACATCCAAAGGGGAAAACATACATGGGCTTCCCAAATAGGCTCAGGAATCATGAAATGGACTCACAGGCTTGGTTTTGGGATTGCACCAAGGGTACAGAGATTCCACACACATGCTCAAACTATTCCGGCAAGGAATGTACCAACTTCCTTAGGAATCAACATAGGATTTTTGGATTTTAGGGATGCATGGTTCAGAAGATGCACGAGGTCTCTTGTAGAGGTCAGACTAGTTCACGCTCAGATGGTCGGGTAGAATGGAGGAGGAACTCCCACCATGGCTCATCTTAGCCATTTTATTTGCATGGGCTTGGGTTGACACTTGTAACCCATGAAGCTGCATGCTTCCATCAACATGCATTACTCCCACCATTTGGAAGTCACATGTCATTCCAAACGAACTTAGGATAAAAACATATTACTCACATGGTCTTTTTGAAATAATATTAAAATATTATTCCCAAGGACTTAATCCCGTAGGCTTAACCCCTAGGCCCAACATTTATCCCCTCTTCCCACCTTCCAACCCCTAATCCCTTACCCACTCTATGGAATTTTAGTCCCCCATCACTCATTCATCGTGGTCGGTCTGCACGCGGCAGTGTTTATATTTTTATTAATAATGTGCATAGAAACATGTACAAAATCAGGCTCTTGGCCTTCAACACTTAGGCTCTCTGACCTAATAATCACATAAGCCCACCATCTTATATTAAATTCACTCACCAGCCTACAAAACATATTTACAATTCATTTCATAACCAAGATTTACAACTGGGCTCGGCCTTGGGGACATTACAGGGACACTCCTCCACCGAGAAGATTCATATTTTAGAATCAACAACCGACAAATAGGCCTTAGGAAGAATAAGGATTCCGAAGAGAAACTCCTTTCAGAAGATATTCAAATCCCAGGTATCAAACTCCACTGGACCTTTACAAGATTTATAGCTCGATTCTGGAGCTGTTTTATTTTCCTATCTAATATGCGAACAGGATGCACTTGTAGGACACCTTCTGGTTCCACCTGAATCACATTCCCATCGATAACATGATTAGCATCAGGTATATATTTATTAAGCAATGAAACATGAAACAAATTATGTACAATCATAGATGCAAGTAATGCAAGCATGTATGCAACTAGCCCAATCCTTTCCAAGATTTCAAATTGCCCACAAAATCTTGCTACCAACTTGGCGCAACTTCCCAGCTTCAGGGAACTACTATTAGTTTTCTTCCTGTCTTGGGCAGCTTTCAAATTCTTCTTAATTTTTATCATTTGGTCCTCCATCTCCTTGAGAAACTCTGGCCCAACTACTGCTCTGTCAGCTGGATTATCCCATCTCACTGGAGTGTTGCACTTTCTTCCATAAGGTGCTTCAAATGGGATCATCTTCACCAATGTATGATACCCATTATTGTAGGCGAATTATACCAAATGCAGTTAGTCTTCCCATCTTGATGGTTTGTCCATCACATACATTCTCAGCATGTCCTCCATTATTCTATTCACCCTCTTTGTCTGTCCATCAGACTCGAGATGATAAGATGTACTAAAATTCAAATTCGTTCTAAATCCTTTAAACAGTCCTTTCCAGAAATTCGAGGTGAATTTCGAGTCCCTATCAGACACAATCATTTTAGGAATTTTGTGTAAGCGTGCCACTTCTTTGAAGAATATATCAACAACATTTGTTGCTTTGTGAGTGGTTTTCAGTGGAATAAAATGGGCAGCTTTTGTAAGCTTGTCCACCACAACCATGATTGAATCATGTTGCTTGCTTGTTCTGGGCAATCCTGTAATAAGATCCATGGTCACCACTTCCCACTTCCACTCAGGAATGGGCAAAGGCTGCAACAACCCTACTGGGTGCCTATGATTATCCTTAACTTTCTGGCACTCCATACATCTAGCGATGTATTTAGTGATCTCTCTCTTCATACCCGGCCAAAAGTAATGGCTTTTGACTGCTTCCACAGTCTTCTGATATCTAGGGTGTCCAACACAAGTCACGTTATGCATTTCTTTTAGAATCACAAGTTTCAATTCCTAGGCATTGGGTATATACACTCTGTCTTTATACAAAAGTAATCCATCCTCTTCCAAGGTGTAACTTTCCCTTTTCTGTGGCCTTTCACTCTGTTGTAGCTTTGCTACCAAATCTCTATACTGCAAATCTACATTTTCAACTTCCAAAATTCTATCTTTAATATCAGTCCTGTAAATGCTAATGGTTGTAGCATGTAATTCATGCACTTTTTTGTTGAGTGCATCAGCCACCTTGTTTTCCTTCCCTTTGATATGCTTGATATCAAAGTCGTATTCACACAAAAACTCCAGCCACCTACTTTGTCTAGCATTTAAAGTCGACTGATCAAACAAATATTTCAGAGCGTTGTGGTAAATTCTCAATTTGAATCTCCTTCCCATGAGGTAATGTCTCCATTTCCTTAGAGTGTGGACGATTGTTGTCAGTTCCAAATCGTGAGTGGCATAATTCTTTTCATGCTCTTTCAGCTTCTTGGACTCATAACATATTAAAAATCCATCTTGGCTGAGAACTCCTCCCAACCCTTCCTTACATGCATCTGTGCACACCATGAAATCCATATTTGGATCTGCAATCCTCAAGATTGGAGTGTTGGTTAACTGTTGCTTCAATCGCTGGAAACTATTCTCACACTCTTTAGTCCACTGAAACTTTTTCTCCTTCCTTTGCAAGGAAGTGATAGGATGAGCTATCTTTGAGAACCATGCTATAAATCTTTTGTAATAGCTTGCTATACCCATAAAGGATCTAACTTCCACCACATTCCTTGGCACTGACTATTCTCTAATGGCCTCAACCTTCTTAGGATCCACAATGATCCCTTCTTCTGAAATAATGTGCCCCAAGTAATGGATATGCCTTTGATAAAATGAGCATTTGCTCAATTCAGCATACAATTGGTGTCCTCTCAACAATTGCAGCACAAGTCTCAGGTGTTGTTCATGCTCTTCCTCTAACTTGGAATACACCAAGATGTCATCCAGGAAGAGTATGACAAACTTGACTAAATAGTCCCTGAATACACCATTCATCAAGCACATAAAAAAAACAGGGGCGTTTGACACTCCAAATGGCACCATTGTGAACTCGTAATGACCGTATACCTTGTTCTAAAGGAAGTCTTTCTGATGTCCTCATCCTTTATTCTTACCTGGTGGTATCCTAATCTGAGATCTATCTTCAAAAATATTTTCGCACCCTTCAACTGATCGAAAAGATCATCGATCCTCGACAGAGGATACTTGTTCTTGACAGTTACCTTGTTCAATTGCCGGAAATCAATGCACAACCTCAACGTCCCATCCTTCTTCTTCATGAACAGGACCGGAGCACCCCAAGGTGACACGCTGGGGTGAATGTACCCCTTCTTCAGAATCTCTTCAAGCTACAATTGCAACTCTTTTATCCCTGGCGTACTCATTCTATAAGGAGATTTCGACACTAGGGCTTCTCTAGGAATCAAATTTATATAAAACCCGATGTCTCTTTTCGGAGGTAGTTCAAGTACCTCCTGAAATACGTCCTTGAATTCTGTGAGTACCTCATGGTCTCCAATACTTGAGACTTAATCTCTAGATTCTTTCTCCACACGGGCTGCAAATAATTGGCAGCCTTTTCTGTAGCACTTCTTCAGCTGCATGGCTGAGATTTCTCTAACAACCACAGCTATAGGAATCCCTTGGACTGTTTTCCGATTCCCCTCCTCATCCAGGCATGTAAACCTCTTGTTACGATATTCCAGGAGGGCATGGTGCTAGTCCACCCAGTCCATTCCAATTAAACATTCATAAGAGCCTAAAGGCAGAATATTCAATTCAACCTTCATGCTCAGTCCTTTCATGTCCACAGGACAGGACTTCACCAACTCAATGAATTTCCTCTTGGTTCCTATAGCCAACTGTACTAACCAAGACTTTTCATGTTTTCTTCTTGATAAATGAAAACTTTTCACAACCCTAGGATCTACATAACTATGGATATCCCCTAAATCGATTAAAACATTAAATGGTTCGTTGTTAATCATACCTTCCACTTCAATAATGTGTGATTGAAATTCGTCTTCCTTGTTGTCTAGGGCTACATAGATAATTGGCATTCTACTACCCATATCATCCACTATTTTATCTTGCTGAACATGATGGACAGTTCTTGCTTTGCCATTTTTATGGGGACAATCTATGTATTTATGGTTCCCTTTATAGCCCCAACATTGAATGGGCATATGTCTCTACCTTTGTTCCTTCTTAAATTTCCTCTGGTTATCCCAAGCCTTCCGAAAAGGAGTCTTTTCTCTTTGTTATGCATATAATAATTTAGCCCTTCTTATTGTTTCTTGCATAGTCTTAGGGTCTTCATACTAAATCTTGTCACCAATGGTAGGTGGCAGTCCACTTAGATACCTCTGAATCTTGACAACCTCATCTTTGATGAATGGAACATACTTTAGTAGTTCCAAGAAACTTCGTTCGTATTCATCAATGGTCATGATGCCTAGCTTGAGTTCGAAGAACTCCTTCATCTTTTTGTCATATATCTTTTAGTCAGGTATTTCTTCTCGAAATATCCCTTGAACTCCTTCCAAGTGACATCCTTCTCTCTCATGTGTTGCACCTGCACAAACTGATCCCACCACATGAATGTTTTTCCTTTCAATTGATACATCGCAATTCTTCCTTCTGCATGAGCAGGATAATTCTACAGTTGGAAATATTTCCTCATGCCAACCAACCAAGTTTCAGCATCTTCCTCCTTCTTATGTTCTCCATTGAACGTTGAAGGCTTGATCTTGTTCATCTCTCCCTTCAATTCATCCACTCCAGATCTCTGGTGTTTTCTGGTAAGGGACGGGCTTGAACTACTGTGTGCTTCCCTACTGGAATGCTTTGGGGAGCGATGATGATATCTGCTAACACTCCTTGATCTTATTTTCCTCACAGGGGTCTTGCGACTCTCTGTCTTGCTTGAGTCACTCTCCTTTTCCAATTTATTTTCTATTCTTTCCAGACTCTTCAACATCCTTAATTTGAATTGACCCTGCCTATCCCTGACTTTCATGAGATTTCAGCTATTGGCTCAACGAGCCTAGGCATCTTTCTATAATCTTTCAATGAGTTTCATCATATGTCCTTCCTTATCCATCTCTTTTTTTTTCCCATTAGAGTTTGATCCTTCGATTCCCAAGTTGACATCCCTTCCTATCCTTTCATCCTTTCTTTCAGAGGCAATCTACACCTCTTCCATTTCTATACTCGGCTATTCTAACACCCGTTGAACTCTACACACACAATGTGTAGTCAACCAGAGTTTGTCAAGCCTTATCCCTTAATAAAACCCACAACATTCATAACCAACGTGAGTGAGAAAATATTTTGACTTCACAAAGTTTTATGATCTCTGATGGATCTGTGAACTTTGGGACTTTGGGATTTCGAGTTTTGAGGTTTTTCTCCATGAGGCTCTCACACTCACTTTCGGGACTTCTAGCTTCAGGGTCTCGGTACCTGAGATTTCAGGATGCAGTGGCTCCCAACCCCATGTCACTCCAACTCTCGAATTCTAAAATTTTGATTTACTTTACTCTCTAGGCCCATAGCACAGTTGTCGCCCCTAACCATGGTGGTGCATGGTACATTTAGGAGGGTCCACATCACCTTCAGTGATGTCATTGGGTCCCACCATTCTCTCTTGTCTTCGCAACTCGCTGGCACGTGGTACACACCCATGTGTCCATGTCCATTCCAAGGAAATCCAATGGTTAGACTTCTCTCATATCTACGGTGCAGATCTTTTCGACGTTTTGGGGTTTTGGGCATCAAGAGTTCGTGCATCCACACATCTTGAACTTCTATTTGCCAATATTATGAAATTACTATCTACTCTTCCACTTGATCCAATGGTCAAGTTACTCTCTTACGATCTACGGTGTAGATCATTTCGGAATTTTGGGTTTCTCTATTTCGCGACTTGCAAAAACAAGGTTCTTCCCTTTTAGTTTCCTGAGTGTTGAAATGCCATCTGGCAGCCACGTGTCCCCCCGATGGATGGTCCCAATGAATTCAGGATATTGCGTATCACGATTTCCACGCTCCTGTGCAATTTGAAATGGTTTTTAAACCATGCACATGTTTTCTAGATTTGACGGTCATGAGGGTTCTCCTTTTCCCTGAACAGATCCTATGGCTCCAACACTTCTGGTGTGGAGTCCTCTCTCCCTGTGGCCAGATGCCACCCCAGCTGTGGTTTCATAACACCACTACACCTCTTGATCTGGTAACATAGTTAGGTAACTCCTTGACACTTAGGAGCATTCAAAGGTCCGAAATTGGTCCTCCAGACACAATTTCTCCTCGAACCCTCGGTCCAAAGACCACTCAACTAGCCCATCTAGGCTCAACGTCGAAACCTTGGCTCTGATACCCAACTGTAACACACTTTCATACTGTAACAATCTGATACCAAACTGCAATGCCCCTATTTCGGGCCAGGCAGGCGCTGCATCGCAGAATAACAATCTCATACTGAATTCTATATATAATACATGCATATAAGCAAATGAAACACATTTAAAAATCAGAGTAACCATAAGAATTACTTCTATTATAAATAATCAATGGCTTTAACATTAATTCGTATGCATAGAAAAATACATGATAAATATAAATACACAGACAAGTAGAAAAGTAATTAAAATATCATCTGGTACTTATTTTTGAAACGGTGGTAATTCCACCAACCAAGTGCAGGCCTTCATAGAACCTCCCAGCCTTAGACCACACTGCTCATCAAGCTCAACAGTTGATCACCCCCGAGCTGGGACTAAGCTCCACCCCGAAGGCAAGGAATCCTAGCCTAGGCTGAGGTTATAGGGAAGACATCACAGAACAACTGGAAGGATTCTTCCCAGAATGCCATCTTATGCCCACTACTCCTGGACTCTCATTCCCCACATGCCTGCTCCACCCGAGGAGTATACACCTTCTCTATCACCTAGATAGTCCTTTAGCTGCTAACCTCCCTTGCCTTGGGTTTTAGCAACAGTCTGGATCAGGTAGTCTTAGAGACTGAAGTTGGTGTTGGACACTCTCTAGAAGAAACCACTTACCAGCAAACTCTCTCACCTGGAGAGAGATGTTCACAGGCCTGACAACCTGCCTCTTCCAAAAACAATCACCTCCCTCACCTGGAGAGAGATTACAGATAGGGTAAGAAAGAAATCACATTGGTGAGTAATCCACGTGCAGTCCAGCACTGCATAGCCACAACAACCAACTGGGAAAATAGACACATGCTTCCCAAACAGGCTCAACAATCATGAAATGGAATCACGGGTTTGGTTTCAGGATTGCACCAAGGGTACAGAGATTCCATGCACAAGCTCAAACTGTTTCGGCGAGGAATGCAACAGCTTCCTTGAGAATCAACACAGGATTTTTCGCTTTCAAGGATGCACGGTTCAGAAGATGCACGAGGTCTCTTGCAGAGGTCAGATCGGTTCACACTCAGACGGTCAGGTAGAATGGAGGAGGAACCCCCACCATGGCTCATATCAGCTATTTTATTTGCATGGGCTTGGGTTGAAACTTGTTACCCGTGAAGCTACATGCTTCCATCAACGTGAATTCCTCCCACCATTTGGATGTCACATGTCATTCCAAAATAACTTAGGATAAAAACATATTACTCACATGGTCTTTTTGGAGTAATATTAAAATATTATTCCCAAGGACTTAAGCCCCTAGGCTTAACCACTAGGCCCAACACTTAGCCCCTCTTCCCACCTTCCATCCCCTAATCCCTTACCCACTCTGTGGAAGCTTAGTCCCCCATCATTGATTCATTGTGGTCGGTCTTCACGCGGTGGTGTTTATATTTTTATTAATAATGTGCATAGATACATGTACAAAATCAGGCTCTTGGCCTTCAACATTTAGGCTCTCTGGCCTAATAATCACATAAGCCCACCAACTTATATTAACTTGACTCACCAGCCTATAAAACATAATCTTCTAAGTGTGTGTCAAATTTGTGACCAAGGTCATAAAGTTACTTTCGATTCACAAAAGTGCGAGATAAGAAAAGAAGGCTCAGGAAAATTGATTGCAACAACTGCAAGAACTTCAAGCAACATATATGTACTAAGTGAAATTGGAAATGAAAAGTGTTGTCTAGAAGAAGAATATGAAAGTTGGCTATGGCACAAAATAATGGGTCACATACATTTTGATAACCTTGTCAAAGTCAGCAAAAAGGAAGCAGTTAGAGAAATGCCCCAGATTGTGAAACCAACCAACACTTTATGCAAGCATTGTCAACAAGGAAAGAAAACAAAGACCAGGTTTAAATCAAAAGAATATTCAAGGAAAAGACCACTGGAAACTGTGCATACTGATCTAGTTGGACCAACTAAAACAAAGGGTTTAAAAGGTGAGAAACACTTTATGTTATTAGTTGATGATTATACAAGAATGACTGCAGTTTTCTTTCTCAGGAATAAGTCAAAATCTTTTGAAAACTTCAAGGTCTAGAAGGAAATGGTTGAAAATGAAATGGATTCAAAAATAAAATGTTTGAGATATGATAATGGATGAGATTTCACTTCAAAGGAATTTATGGACTACTGCAACATGCATGGAATAAAAAGGCAATTCTCCGTTGCTAGGAAACCTCAACAGAATGGAGTTGTTGAAAGAAAGAATAAGGTAGTAAAGGAAATGGTTGAAACAATGTTAATGGACTCCAAATTAACAGATATCTTTTGGACACATGCAGTGCATACAACGGTTCACATTCAAAACAAATTAATGCTCAGAAACAACACTGAAAAAAATCCCTACGAGCTATGGAAAGGAAGACCAACAAATGTGAAGCACTTCACAGTATTTGGAAGAAAATGCTACATCAAAAGAGAAGATGGTAGAATGGGAAATTTTGACTCTCGTGTGGACAAAGGAGTACTTTTTGGTTACTCAAGTTCAAGCAAAGCATACAAGTGTTACAATTTAAGGTTGCACAAAGTTGTGGAAATGATCAATGTAACGATTGATGAAACAGGTGGACGAGAATTAAAGGAAGAAGAAAATGAATCAATGGAACAACTTTACGAAGAAGAAGTAGAAGATGAAGAAGAAGTAGAAGGGGAATATGAAGAGGATTAGATAGAAGTAGAAAAGGAAGTTCATCAAGTGCCTCCAAAGACACCTAGAAAAGGAGTACAGAAGAATCATCCTTCAAATCAAATTATCATAAACAAATATGCATGAGTTGAGACTAGAAGAAGAATCCATTCACCAGAAAAAACGCACCTAGTACTCTCATCTACGATTGAACCAAACAGTTTTGAAGAGGCCAGTAAGGATAAATTTTGGAATAAGGCCATGGATGAAGAATTGGATCAAATAGAGAATAATGACACTTGGGAATTGGTTCCAAGACCAAAGAATAAGAATGTGATTGGCACAAAGCTAGATTGGTATGTAAAGGATATGCACAGGTTGAAGGAATAAAATTTGAAGAGACATTTTCTCCAGTTTCCATAATGGAAGTAATACAAATTCTCCTAGATTATGGATGCTCCAAAAATATTAAAGTGTATCAAATGGAAGTGAAATGATCTTTTCTGAATGGGGAACTTGAAGAAGAAGTCTACATTGAGCAAACAAAAGGATTTCAATTGTCAGAGAATGCATATTATGTGTGTAAATTGAAGAAGGCATTGTATGGTCTAAAACAGGCTCCTAGAGCATGGTACTCTAGACTGGATAAATATCTACAGTAGGCAGGCTTCAGAAAAGGAACTGTAGAAAACAACCTCTACATCAAGGTAACTCAAGATAGTATTTTATTAATTGAAGTTTATGTTGATGATATTATTTTTGGAAATATTGATGACAGGTTAAGCCACAAATTTGCAAAGGATATGCATAATGAATTTGAAATGTCATTACTTGGAGAACTATCCTTCTTTCTAGGTCTTCAGGTACGTCAAAGAAACCAAGGAATTTTTATTTCTCAAACTAATTATATCAAAGAAATGCTAAAGAGGTTCGGAATGGAAGATTGAAAACCAGTTACCACTCCTATGAAAACCAGTTGCAAGTTGAGAAAAGATGATGATTCAAAGTATACAGAGCAGAGGAAATACAGGTCAATGATCGATAGCTTAATATATGTAACAACATCCAAACTGGATGTAATGGAGGTAGTTGGACAAGTGGCATGATTTCAAGTAGCACCAAAGGAATGACATGTATTAGAAGTGAAGAGGATTTTCAGATATCTCAAAGGAACATAAGAGTTTGGATTATGGTATCAAAAATAAAGGATCAATAACTTATTGCCTACACAAATGCAGACTGGGAAGGTTTCACTGATGATCGACGAAGCACTAATGGAGCAATGTTCTACTTGGGTGACTGTTTAGTATCATGGTTAAGAAAGAAACAATCATTTTTATCCTTATCTACATCCAATGTATAGTATATTGCAGTAGAAACATGTTGTACACAGGTTCTATGAATGAAACAAACTCTGAAAAATATATAGGTTGATTATGATGAACCCATTCCAATCTATTGTGATAATACAAGCATCGTCAGTATCTCAAAGAACCCGGTGGTGCACTCCAAGATGAAGCACATTCCAATAAAGTATCACATTCTACAGGAACCAGTTACATAGAACACCATTAGAATTGAATATGTGGGCACAAAATCACAAGTGGCAAACATATTTACAAAACCACTTCCACGGGAATCCTTTGAGTATCTACGCCAGAGATTCAGAGTAATTTCTACTCCAAAATGAATGATTTTGAATGCTTATCTTATATGTATTATATCTACATGAGGAAGAACCATAAAGAGGACAGTTCAAGTTGGAATATTAGTTTCAGGAAGAGTTCAGTTAGGGGGAGTATCCCCAAGGATAGTTCAGTTAGGGGGAGCAACCTCGAATGGAAATATACCTTTGACATTGATGACAAAGGGGGAGAGATTTATCTGATGCAAAGGTAAATGTAAAGGTAAAGGTAAAGGGGGAGCATGAGTGACATGAATTTAGTATTGAGTCAAGGGGTTTCCATCAATGCCAAAGGGGGATGTTGTTGATTAATTGGGTTGGTTTTCATTTATGTCAACCCTTGAAGAAAGTTCGGTAGAAAATTCTAGCAGCACAATGGTTTGGGTAATGGACCTAAGTTTTTTTGATGGATAATGATATGTGTTTTGATATATTTTTAGGTAATACCATTACATGTGGATAGTACATGTCATGTGATTCCCGGTGGTATGTGAAATGTCACATATCTCCTCACGGTTAGAGAGTTATGACCATGTGAAGTTGGAGAAAGGTTTGGGTAATGGACCCAAGTTTGTTTGATGGATAATGGTATGCATTTTGATATATTTTCAAGTAATAATATTATATATGGATAGTACATGTCATGCCATTTCCATTGGTTTGTGGAACATCACATAACTCCTCATGGTTAGAGAGTTATGGCCATGTGAAGTTGGAGAACCCTCATGAGTCATCTAGAAGCCCCAAAATGTCAAAGTAGTCAAAGTGGTTTAAGAGATTTTCGAAGGTAAACAATAAAGTGAAATGATGAGTGTACTATAAGTCAGAGTGAATACAAAATAAATTATTTAAATAATAAATTTAATAGAGAAATTACTAAGTTGATAAGTGGTTAGAAGTGGGTTAACCCTAAAATAAGGAAAGTGGGTTAAGATGGTTAAAAGGTAGCCCCTTGAGGAAGCTACATGAAAGTATAAATAAGAGGCAAGGATGTCTCATTTTAATCACACTTGAGAATATTGAATATATATAGGTGAATGAAATAACCAAAGGATATCTAAGCTGAATTTCAGAGGGAAGGTGAAGTAAAGAAGGCCGAAATTCAAGGGAGGATAAATTCTTTTGATGATACTTTCTAAGGTATGTTATTTACAGGTCGTCTCACCATTTTCGCAATAATGTTTTTTATAGAATGATTCAGACCGTGAAACTGGGAGCCCATTGAGAAAACATATCCAAGTAGTTGTGATACAAATTTCATCTTGTGTACAATTTTCAGATCCATAACACACATATTCTGTGCGGGGCATTCTCTACAAGTTCGCTTTCTAGAATAAGACAAAATTCAACAAGGTATATCATTTTTTTTATAAATCCTTTTCTGAGAGGTTCCAAGTAGTGAAATCTGGAGGAATCGCACAAAATACATTGAGTAACATTGTGTACCATTTTCAGATCTTTATTCATTACAGGTACATAGTTATGATTATTGCAAGTTAGGGTTTTTGATTAATCCAAAATTATTCATGTGAGACTAAAGTAAAGTTTGATAAAAATGCTAGTCTCTTGTTGTTAAAGTTAAGGAATGTTTGCAGGTATGTGATCATATACACTAGATCTATTATAGAGTTTCAAATCAGATTTGGATGATGAAATTGATGAGGGCTTTTGGTTAAAGTACATGTTGGGTACATGGTTGAGGCAAGTAGTTGATGAGTTGGCACATACATGAGGTGTATATTTGATGATGTTGGTACATTTTGATGAGTCATACTTTATGTGTAGTTGATGCATGATTGGTACATATTTGGTGCATGGTTGATGCACTCGTTGATGGTACAGGTTGAGGTACAGGTTGGTGCATGGTTGATGCATTTTTTTATGGTACAAACCGATTACAGGGTTTTTGGTATAGGTTAATGCATGGTTGATCCACTAGTTTATGGTACACGTTGATTATAGGTTGATTGGTACAGGTTGTTACAGTGGTATATCTCATAGTGATAGTGTGACAGTGGTTCTATCATTCTACTTCTACGTCAGGGTGGTTGGACGGGGAAAGGATAGGTGGTTGTAGCCACCTTCTTGTTGTAGCCGAAAAACTTAAGGGCTTGTAGCATCTTTCTAGTTGTAGCGAAAGAATCAAGGAGTTGGAGATTCCCTCAGGTTGCATCCTAAGAAGTTAGGGGGTTGGAGCCTCTTTCCAGTTGTAGCTGGAAAACAAAGGAAGTTGGTGCTTCCAATGAAATTAATTCTTCAAGGCATATAAGAAAAAACATTATGTGGTTTTCTCCCACTTTGGGTTTCCACGTAAGAACATGGGTGTATTGTGTATGTGTATGATTTCGCATTTGATCATTATCTATTTACTCTGCAATTATTGGATGATAATGCTACACTGATATAACACTTTCATTATAGGGTTAAAAATGATTACATTTCTCTATTATCGATCCCCCCCCCCTTCTCAATAATCCAACAGTGAACTCTTGGGAATTGATTTTATTGTTGATTTATCAGCAATTTCAGAAGAAAAAAAGGTCCCTCGGGTGTCTAAAAAATTCCTTGACTCCCCATGTTATGCTAATATTATTTACTTGTTGAGAAATTTGCAGGGTCCTCTTGAATTGAGAAAAACCAAGCCCAAGTTTTTGAAGTTAAAAGCAACAAAATTTTGCACTGTAAACCAATATTTGCATTGGAAGGATCCAAGTGGGATATTGCTGAGTTGTTTGTTGGAGGAAGAAGTGGAAATAACCATCAAATATTTTCATAAAGGTGATTGTGGAGGGCACCATTAGTGGAAAACTATTGTTTAAAACATATTGAGGGTTGGGTTCTACTGGTGTAGCATTTTTTATGATGTTTACAAAGAATTTTCAAGCTGTCATGAATGCCAAATGTTTTATGAAAAGAGGAAACTATAACCTTTTCCCTTGAAGCCTATATCCGTTGAATCACCTTTTAGACAATAGGGCCTTGATTTCATAGGAGAAATTCATCTATAGTCCTCAGTTTAACAAAAGTGGATACTGACAGCCATAGATTATTTCACTAAGTGGATTGAAGCAGTTCCCAGAAGGAAAACCACATGTACTATTATCATTCAGTTTTTGGAAAACAATATTTTTTCTAGGTTTGGTTGCCCAATCAAAATCATTACAGACAATGCAAGAACATTTATGTCCAAAAATATGGAAAATTTTTGCAGTGATTAGAATATAACTCTTGACCATTCCACAACTTATTACCCTCAAGGTAATGGGTTGGTTGAGTCATCCAATAAGAGTTTGACCAGAATTATCAAAAAATTGTTGCGAGATAACAAAAAGGCTTGGAATAGGAAGCTTATCCATGCACTATGGGTTGACAGGATCACTACTAAAAGGTCTATTGCCACTTCACCCTTCCATATTGTGTATGGAACAGAGGCAACTATTCATACTTCATTAGGATTACCAGTGATGATATTGCTACAGGAGCAAGATGTTGAACCAGAGGCCACTCAAAGGAGGAAAAATGAACTAATCAATGTTCAACAAACAAGAGAGAAAGCCTTCAACAAATCACATCTACACCAAGGAATGATTAAAAATGATTATGACATGCATATTATAGAGGATGATTTCAAAGTGATAGATTTGGTGTTGAAATGGTATGCTAGGAATGAAGATAGTGGAACGCATGGAAAATTCGACCATCTATGGCTGGGACCTTTCAAAATTCTGGCATACCATGGAAATAATGCCTATCTTCTACAGGAACATAATGGAGATATCGTTGGTGGAGGACCTTGGAATGGCAGGTTTCTCAAGCATTACCTCACTTAAATAATTTTTCACCCATCCCATTTCATTATATATAACCATTTTTTTTTTATTTGAGGCAATTGAAATCCAATCAGCAGAAATTGAAGCCCGAAGCAAAGGCCCTAAGTTTATGATGAGTATAATTTGAGTTATGTGAACAAAATTTTGTGAATAAGATGTTGATCTATTTAGTTGCATGAGTGAAATAAATCCCAATGGGCGGAAACTTGGTATGTCATTCTTTTCTACCTCGCTGGGAGGATAACATCCCTAGTTGGAGCCCATGTTAGTTGCCATAAATTGTTTTATGTGAAATCAAGATTTGAGAATCTAGCAGGATGATAAACAAGTTTGGAAGCCTAATAAACTAGGGAAGGGGATAAATACAAAAGGGAGAGGCTAAATATGGCAGGAGCACTAAATGGGGCCCAACGCATTGCAGATTGTGAACCCTCAAGATCGACGGTCGAAAATGATTTCAGGCGAAGAAGCTACGTAGAGGTTAATTTTAGAGAGAGGGCCCAAAATTTAAACCATCATTTTCGTTCGAGGTTACGTGGTGCCACCAGGTGCATTTCTGAGTGAAAATTGGGTTGCCCCAAACCACTTTCTCACGCCCCCGAAATTTGGAAAAGTATAAAAGGGAATTTTATTATTTATTTTATTATTATTTCGAACAGTGGACCTTTTGAACCTTGGCGCGACCATCCTCTTTGAAACTGCAACTCAACAATACACCAATTGCACACCATTTATGCTTGTTTCTAGGTATTTTTCATCACAACCATGGATCCTATCATAACCTCAACAACAAAACAAGATCTTGTGGCGAATGAAGAAGCCCTAATTGACTGCGATTCAGACGTACTTTATACTGAAATAACTATCTCTCCTATCTATGTGTCTAGAAGCAACCTATCTGATAAAGTAGGAAGGTGTATATTATTCCTTGAAGCAGTCTAGGCCACCATAGTCACTTATGCTATTGAAATTGATGTCTCGTTTCCCAAATTTATAGATTGGTGTGTTGAATAGTATTCCCATGAACAAAGGGTCATTGTGAATAAACAAGGGTCTGAGGTCATGTGTAGGGTAGAGAGTCTGTCAATTTGAGAGTCCCTCGGTATACCATAGTATTTGTCCACAATTTATGAACCTTTCAATGAATAAAGGTTGATTAGGGTATATAGAGAATGTCCATCAAAGGTCTGAGATCTGGTTTACAGACAATTATCAAACCTAAACATTTTTTAGTGGGTCTATCTTTGTCGATGAATGTGGATATAATGGTCATTGAATTCCAATGGGTCGACTCCATGTTGAGTCAATTTTTAGGTCTAGAAAATGACAAATATGTAGTCAAAGTCATGCTCGGTTTTCTTTTTACATTTTTTAAGTCAGAGTTTGGTCTGTCAGTCTGTATCAGTCTTGATCAATTCATAGTTGATAATTTCCATAAACAACTAGTGAAATTTTGCTCTCTGAGACATTTCAGATACTACACCTATCTGTTGAATATTTTCCTAGAAACCAATAAGAGAGAATTTCCTTAAGTAGCACTTGTATAACCTGAATGTAGAAGGATTACATTGCTTATCCTCATAAACTAAGTCATGGCCAGAGTTTATAGTTTGATTTTCAATACCATCCTACCTAGAGTTTTGGATGACATGAGGATCTATCTATAGCCAAATCCAGAGAACAGAGTGGGGGATTGGGTACTATTCATGCACTCAACAATAATCTAGGTTTATGGTTGTCATGAATCCCCTTATCTATTGCCTATTTTTCTCACCCCTAGAATATTTTCCCTTTAATTCATTAGGAAAAGAATTATATATGAGACAAATCATTTACTAAATTTGCACAAGGCCTCCAACCTCAAGTTCCCTTTTATCATTGGCCCCTTCATTGTCAAATCCAGGTTATGTTTATCTCAAATTTAAGAAAAGATCAAAGAGTTTGGTTTTTCACAACTACGGGGAAGAAGGTATGATTCACATCAAATCATATCCAAAAGAATATTGATGAAAAAACAGGCCCCTTATGAGCATGAACAGGTTGAGGTTTTTGATAAGATGGAAAATATGGAAGTCTATGTTGACATGGAAGCAATCTTAAAACCAACTCAAACACATCAAGTGGAGGCGAACCTACAACAAGGTCAAACACAACACGATTTTCAAAAACCGATAGTCAAATTTTCTAAGATAAGTGTTTACAGCAAGAGAAGCATTTAAGAGGCCATGGGTACCAATGATCAACAAATTGATCCTAAGAATATGAAGATTACACAGTCTCCAAAGATAGTGGATTTAGAAGAGGAAGATCCTAGAGAACGAGTAAATTTGGATATGGTGGAAAGTGGTCTAGCACTGTAGAGGTTTAAAAGGAAACAAAACTACAAAGTGAAGGTGGCTCAAGAAACTTTAGCAGCAAGAAATGCATCTTTGATAAAACATCTGAGGCAATTTATCAATCCAAAGAAGATCTAGAAAAATGGTATGTAGAGAAGGGGAACATAGCTATGGGTGAGATAAGGGATTTAGTCCCTGAAGCAGAAATGATTTATTAGCATAAATATTCTTTGTTCACAATAAGAGATGTTGAAAAGAGAACCTTTAACATTGCAGTTGCATATGAAGACAAAGTCTTTGAGATAAAGATAAGATATGACAACATCAGTGCTCCAGAAAAGGTCAAATTCCATAAGCATACTAGTGATATGTTGTATTCCGATTACTTGATTTTAAGCTTGAAGAATTCAAAACTGTCATCTTATGCAATTGTTGGCCCTTGACCAACTTTTGAGATAACATTGGTCATGTTTGACCACTTTTGGGACTTCGACAGGCTAGTCGAAGATGGAGCGCCTAGGTAGAGCTGAGATCGCGAGATCTCATTCATTTTGCAGGTTTGTGGACCCAACACGGGGTTTACTAGTGTTTGTGTAATGGGTTAAGGGATGTTGGCCCATGGGTTTAACCATGATTAGGCCTTTTTGTTATTATATAAATAAGTATCTAAGCAATGTAAGAAGTAGATCTGGTTGGCTATGTGCAAAGAGTATGTTTTCTTAGTGCAAGAGATTGTAAGTTGCTTTGTGCAATCTGGTTATGTAAATTAAGGCTATGTGCTACCGAGGAGTTGGCTCTGTGACTTGACCTAGTTTTGGGAAGGAGGATCTCGTGCGTAGATTTCATATCTCGGGTCCTCTGAGGATTTGGCTCTATGCCTTGACCTAGTTTTGGGAAGGAGGATCTAATGTGCAGCTCACAGATCTCCTGTCCTCTGAGGAGTTGGCTTTGTTCCTTGACCTAGTTATGGGAACGAGGATCTAGTGCGCAATGTGATTGATGTTGATTAATGAGAATTCTGTGGTTGGGATTTTCAGTGCTGATCAAAATAGCCACAGTTTTTTCATTAGAATGTCGACGTTTCGGATCCAAATTAGGATCCATCTTCAATACATTGAGCCTAGGTCAAACACTTCCAATATTTATACCATCTCTTCCCATCATTTTAACCCAGGCTCAATGTTCTAAAGATGGATCTTGATTGGTGTTGTTTATTTGATTAATTATTGTTGTTATAATGTATGATGAATGCATATGAAGTGGTTTCTTAGTGCTTAATAGTATTTGAATGTTAGATATGATCTAATGCTATGTGCTAAGTGCTTGGAAGTACTTGATCTTTTTTATTACTGGGTTGATCTGTAATAAGGGTTTGACCTGCGATGTGAGTGAGAGTCAAGAACTAATGCATATTGTTGTTTAAGTGTTATGTTAAGTGTTGTAATCAGATATATGTGTCCCATCTTGGTTTTAGACACCTAAGTCCTGCAACCCCCATGCCTCTACCTCGGGTGAGACTTCATTTTCTTCACAGATGTTGTCGAAAGGGTCGGTAGTTAGGGTTTTTTGGGTGCATTGTTGAAGTTTTGAACCCTGGGTATGCCCCTGTACCAACAACAATGAAATTGGAAGAATAGTTGAGGCAATAAAATGAATCTAGCATAGCTTAGCAAAATCAGGTCAAGAGGTTGGAATCTGAAGGCCCCCAAGGGTTGAAATCCTCATTAGATGAGAAAGACAAATTAGTTCAAATTTTGAAGAAGAAATTGAAAATGTCTGCTACAGAGAATCCACAAACAACAGAATTGGTTTCTCTAGAACATGAAAA
>ML791621.1:0-21624 GCA_009831015.1 Picea engelmannii
GAATGCGAGTAGCAGACACGTCTCTTCTCAGAGATAAGCTGCCACCATTCTAGTGAGTCTTTCACTCTGTATTTTTACAGTGTTTGTACATTTTCGCTCATTAATAGAAAATTGTGTATTAATGTATCTCTGTGTTTATGGTTTCATATTTGATACATTTATTTTATATTATTGTATATCCGAGATATCTCTGTGCATTTCTTTATTATATCTCCTCTCTCATTTCATGTCGAAAATAATTTGGATCACAATCTCCTACGCAGAATCACCTGGTTTTTGTCTGATTTCAATCATCTCATTCATGTATTGATATTCTGAGCTAGGATTTTGAAATTCATTTATCAGTAGCTTATTGACATCTGCAATTGTCCTCGTTGTTCCTGGTGGATTGTTTACAACTAGGCTCATGTACCAATCCAGTGCACGGTCTCTCAATGTGATAGCTAACTACGCAAGTTTTGTTTCATCATATTTGATCTTCTTTTCTTCCCATATCTTCTCACAGGTGAAAAAATCATTTTCAAGGTCTTCAGATGCCTCTCCCTGAAATTCTAGTAACCTAATGGTGGGATCATGTCCTACCATCTTGAACTGTGATGAACTACTACCTCCACATAGTGTAGATATTTGACTACTACTTCTTGAACTGGCTCCTCCAATTGTTTCTCCTTTCTTGGATGTGTTTTGTGTTGTATTTATTCCACTAAAATTCAATTGTCTAAATGGTGGTGTTCTTTTTGGTGTACTAGTCATACATGGGATTATGGGTTCCACACTGACACTGACATGGATGGGAATTTTGCCTTTTGTTTATGCCATTGGACCTCTTGTCTTCCTTTCATATGTTGAACGTAGGATTTATTCAATCTTATCCATAGATCAGAGATCCGCTACCTCTTCTTCATCACTTTCCAAGCCCTCTCTATCAGCTATGGCTCTCTTCTTATTATTCATCTTATATTGGTAGGGTACTCCACTGCATGTCTTTCTAGCTGCTTCCATGATCTGTTTGATATAATCTTGCTCCATCATGATTGGGTCCATGGCCTCCTCCTTCTTTCCCTTATCCACATCTTCCTCCATTTTTCCACCTCTTGTAAGTGCTTCCCCCCTTCCCCCATGCACGTAAGGAAGTTTAGTTGTCTACTTCCATAGGCATAACATCGTTGTTATATAGTAAAATCTTGATTGAAGTATACATCGATCTAATACACCTACCTATCAGTACTTTTAGAAACTCCTTCTCTACTGCACTATAAGACTTCACGGTATCTGCTGCAAATTTTGTGATAAACCCTGCAACAATATTGTCTAACGAGAAATCTACCACACGTGTGAATTTGTTGTTAACTTTTTGTAACTACACGATCTCCACATGATTCCAATCGATTTGTCTGATTCAATTTGTAGTGTGGTTGTATTTCATCCTCAATATCCACTCCTACAACACATGCGAGAAATCATAGAAAAATACCTCATGCAAGTCGCTAAACATGTATTTGTCTAGGTATTTTCACAATGTTTACTTAGGGTTTCTGTTATCTTTCTACACAAATTAAATTTCCTTTGTTTTCAACCATCGTTTGATCTCTTCCTTCCTTGGGTTCCATGGTCTAAACATTTCCTTTTTATACCTTCATTCTCCTATGCTTCATTCTCCACAAGCTTCTTCGATGGATCCCATTCACTCAATATCATGCAACTCCAGTAAAAAACATAACCATTTGTTGGTTACTACTCTTTCTATATACTTCTTGTCTGACCCAGGCTCATATTTGAACAGGTTTCCAACAAAACCCTCTAAAACCATCGACCCTCCTGGTAAACTAGAAGGAAACACAACACACAGAATGTACAACATAGTCTCACCCAAGACAGTTCTATGGGTGACTACAATTCTTAGGTGCTTGCATTCTAGGAAAGAGTGGGGATCTGGGATTGTAACTGATATTTCTCAAGCCTTAAACTGATTACTCAATTTATTAGTATTAAGGTCCATTCATCTATTAAGTCTAAGCATGCATTCTAATAGATCTGACCTATAACATATATCACATAATTATCCATTCAGCCATTCATATTCTAACTACTTACATAAGGTAAATATGCAATAAGCACGACACATAACACAAGTGTTACTGTGGTTAACCACCTCCTGGGCTACGTCCACAAAGATTTGGATTCTTATGCTCTTTTATTTAGATTTTTGCAATATATGGTGGCACACACACTACAATTCTGATCATACAATCACAAAACAGGTTCCAAAACCTATGTGAGGATGACTAGATTGCACCAGGATCCTCAGCATGTGATGTAAACCTCAATATCTAGCTACTTGACTCCCCTACAACTCAACAACTTACAAAATGGTATCAGATCTTACAATAGTTTTTCTAACCGAACAAAACAAAGTTCAAGAACCTCTACCTAGACCTCCTAGGTTCTTATTTATACTAAATTACAACTTATTAGCCATTGCAATATTTTACAAAAACCCTAACCCTAACATGGTTAGGTTTTCCTCCATGTGCGCCTTGCATGCTTTCCTCCTTTTCATGTGGTGTTTCCCTGCACGTGTTGCTTTTCCTGCCAGTTGTCTTTTTCCAAATTATGCTTCACTTTCCAAAAACGGAATTTTCCTGAAAATCGGCATGTGCCCAACAGAAGATCCAAAACCTTATCACTGATTCAGGGTTAATAATTTCAAAACCCTAATCCTAGATGATTATCTGGCCATGTTAAATATTCATCCACTAGGAGGTGAAGGGGTTCCATCATTTAGTATTGTATGTGTTCCATAACTAAGAAAAAAATATAGGAGTGCTATATTGAGAGAATGACAAAGGAGAAGGAATATTCTATAACATCCTTTCAGGTCACAATGTCGTACGAAACTCCATAGTGGGTTCCCATGCCTCTGCATTTGCATTTTCATAATTGAAACAAAGAGAGTAGAGCATAGGAATCACCTTCAAGCTCGGTTTTCTCCTATATTGGGTTTCCTAGGGTAAATCTTGTGTTTATTTGTGTGGGTAGTGTTCTTTCATTTCCCTATTCTTTTATTTCCATATTTCAATTATTTTTGATAAAACGTAGAGGGTGTCTACACGAACTTGGTGGAAAAAAAGTGGCAACATGGTGATCATGAACTCACTCACATAGCAATGTGTATAAATTCCTAGAAATGTGCATGCATTCTTGATGTGATAGGCTCAACATCCCTCTATCATCCATGGAGGAGCCCATGTTATCCCCTCAACAAAAGAACATACACACTCTTAAGAGAATGTGCATGTTCTTAGGAATGTTCATGCATTCTAGAGTGCACATGTTTCCTAGGAACACACACATGCTCTAGGAACACATACACATTCCTATGCATATGATCCAAAAAGAGGGGCATGATTGGTCTATTTCACTAATAGAATGACCACAATGCACATTCTCAAGGGATATTGAGAAAATTCCTGCCATGAATTTTCTGACTTGGCATCCACACTCTCATGCCATAATCTCGAGTTGATTCTAGGTATCAATTTGGATGCAACTTACTTTTTCTTAAATTTCCTAATTTTTTTAAATGTTTAAAAAATAAATCTAAACTATATTTTCCATTACAAAATTATAGAATACTTAATTAACATGGAGCATGGAGAAAACCCAAACCTCACACCCCCACAGGAAGGAACACCAAACCCCAACCCACAATCAACAACTATAAACATAGAAATTGATGAAGGGTTGAGGTCTCTTATATCTATTGATAGAATTGATCCTCCGCCACTCCCTCAACACTCTAACTCACATATCCTCCTCCATGGGTCTCTCAAATTTATCCAAGATATCATTCTTTTCATCCTCTTATCCATAAAAACTAGCATCAATTCACTTGTAAATCCCATATCTACACCTCCTCTTCTTTTCCTACAAGGGCTTATCAAATATATCTTTGACACTAGGGAGGAATTTCACAGCCCTAAATCATTTGTAACCAAGTCTATTTTTGGTGGAACCGTACACATCAGCCTTATTCCCTTCCAAGTTTTTCATCCTAACCCCTACTTTATAATTAAGACCATCAATCTCTATAATCTAAGCTTTCCAGTGCCCCTTTTCTCTGGTCATCTTGTTGATTTATTCATTAAGATCTTGGATGAAGTATTCATTGAGGCCCAGGTTCCAAATCTTTGTTTCCTTCCATTCAATATATTGAATTTTATGTTTCCTCCATTTTGCTTCCTCTGCAATATCATGACTCTTTAAGGCTAGGAATGGACATCTCTTAATATAGGTGGATATTTGTGGCCACCCACCTATTTCAATTGGATCATTTTGCCAGTTTTAGTTCAACGTGTTTTTATGTAATTCTTTGTAATTATGGGTTCCATACTTTCGGGGATGTTTGAATCCCTACACAGCTTTTAGGTGGATATTGGTGGTTTCCCACCTAATCCAACTAGACTATTTTGGAAGGTTTCATGTCAGTGCATCTTTCTGTACTTCCAGGTTCGTTTTGAGGCCCTAAACAATATTTTTTTGGCTTGCCATAGTCAAACTATAGACGAAGTCAGAGTTTTATGAAATAATGTGTAGTTCTCGAAAATACATTTCCAACGGGATATCACATGCCTAAAACGAAGGTCGTATGCAAAACTTACGACCCCGGGAAGTTGAGGTACCAACTTACCCATCGGGGCCAATATAACTTTTGGTGTTTCATCTCCTAGGGTTAAGTTTTTCGATGTCTAGGGTTTTGGAAATCATGAGTAATGTTAAAAATTCTTCTGGAGCCTCATTTTAATCATTCTGTTCAGATGGATGCACATAGCAGCCACATCTCTTCTTAGAGATAGCTAGCACCATTCGAGCAAGTTGTTTTCAGTTCCACAATTTTACAGATTCAACCTATTTTATTTATTCAATAGAAGTTATTGCTTACTAGATATCTGTTTTTGTTCTCCATATATCTGTGTTATTGTATTCAGTCTGTTATTTATTTCGTTCTTCTCATATATTTGAATCACCTATCGTTGGTCTTCTTTTGCTTTGTAGAGGAAAAAATAGAGGTCACTCTTTGGTGCCTCTCATTTATAAATACAGACATTTAGAAAAATGAAATTCTCGTTCATTTTTTCACTGTATATTTTGGTGTACTATATAGTTTAAAGTGAATCTCTACACTTATTACGTAAAAATGTGCCAACAAAGAATTTAATTGAACAGGAAGACATCTAGATTTTCTTTTGTTCATGCAATATGTAGTTTGTTTCCTGGTGACAAGTTGTTAATAAACCATAACTTTCGTAGAACATCAATATCTCACCAGAAACACCTTGGATTGGGTATATGTTTATACGTCGCCTTGGGGAATAAGAAAAATATGATTGATTCATTGTACTTTTTTATTTTCAATGGAACTAATGTAAATGCATTTCTTAATTCAACATTTTTTTATAAATTGGTTGGTTGCATGTTTATTATTAGGGAAAAAAATTCCACGCTTCTAATAAATGTTTGGTATAGTGTTCAGAATTTTTTTTTTTGTAAGTAAGAAGAAACTATATTGGTATTCAAAAAACATACATAGATGTTTGTAATGGTTAAGATGCCAATAAATACCCATAATAGTTCTATTAAACCAAGAGATAAATAGAAGGTATGCCTTCCCTAGTGGGAAAATCAGGCCAAAATTTTAAAATAACTAGTCTTAAAACCTTAAGCCCAATTAACCAATAGTCTATAATGACAGTTACAAAACTCCCTATGACCCGAACACACAAAACCTGAAGAAACAATGTATCTAAAATACTAAAATACATGTTATTCCATTACATGAGGAACCTAAGAGGTTGGTGGAACCACAACGTTCAGGTGAGCAGTTGTAGAGAAGGTTATGCTCATGTGATGCTTCAGTCGACAGGAATATTCATCTTTCAGTCGACAGGAATATTCATCTTTAGGAAGAATTCCCAAAGACACCATTCTTTTAGTGTGACAAGACAATTTTAAGGTATTGTAAAAATTTAAATTGTAGGTCCTAGTTCATCCCAAATAGGGAATTATACCCTCCACCTATTCTTCAACCTCCTCATCCTCCATGAATTTTCTAACTAACTTAACCTCTTCTTCTAGCATAGGCATGTTCACATGGTCTTCCATAGGGACAAAGTCCTAGTAAAATTCATCGTGACTATGGATACCTTAGCATAACGTGATGAGATAGCAGGCGAGGGACGAGGTTTCCATATACAGGGAGCCATCACGGAATAATCTTGAGGAAAAAAAACTAGAATTCATAGAGACAGACCAACTAAGAACCACAACATACCACAACAAGGAACATATCCAAAGCACAAAAGCATCCCTGGCCTTTACCAAGAAATTTAACCTCACCTTGATCATAACACCTACTAAATCCAAGCATAGCATGTCTTCATTAAATCTCCTGGACATGAATATCAGGAAAATGCAGGGTCGTGCATAGGGTTCCTGAAGCATGTGCACCATCGATCTTAGTGATTTAATGATTTAATATTAAATGCAAGTGTAAATAAGAAAACCCATACATATTAAATCTCCCTACCAATACATATTTTCAATAAGAAAACCCATGTATTTAAAATATATCCCCCCTAATACCTATAAAATTCCATGTTCCCCACATCATCCCCAAAATATCTATAATATATTGAATCTATTTTTCATATTTTAAAAATGCCCTTTGTGAATCAACATTAAAATATATTTGTCAGCAAGGTGAATCCATCGTGCAAGGATGAGTATTTCTAATTAAGCGACACATGGGTAAGGGTTGTATGGAGGAGGTGTGACATTTGTACTATTGGGAGAGGAGAAGTAGCATCCATATTCCTACCTTGTAGAAACTCCTTCATGTAATGGCTTGGATATTGTGCTCACTCATGAGGTTATACATTGTGCTCAAAAGAGATTCTCTCCATCAGACAACTCGAGCTTCGTCTTTGTGCAATGCAAGTTGGCAGGAAAAGTATTAAATTACCTGGGAAAACCATGGGAACCTTACTCCAAAGTAGCGTTTTCTAACCCTTACATGGATGAAATTATCTTCCCAGAAGGATGGACAGAATGGAATGTCCTGCAGAGTGGGGAGACTCAAAAGAAAAAGTAAGAAATTATCGAAAATTATAAATAAAAAATAATAGTAGACTAACTTGAACATGAATTATATCCATCTAATATTATTTATTTTCATCCTCAAGACAATTATGTATAATGAGTTCAATTGTTCCAGACCCGGATTAGTAGCAAATGAACACATTTTGTGGTCCCATAAAGTCACTAGTACTGTGCAGGTAGCACAACAATTGAGCATTAATTAAATTGATGGGAGTTCATGGATCGAATAGAGGGCATGATATTTTTGGCACAGAATTACCAATTTGAAGAAAAAGAAATTGTTATGTGAGTGATGTGAGGAATTCACTCAATATCGTTGGTCATTCACTTGAAATATTCATCGATTCTCATGTCATTCTTTTCCATCGTCAATTTATAAATAAATGAAGTGTTTGGCTAAACATACATAGTCTCTAGACAAGAGTTTGAACCTCTCTTTGGTTTTTAATGTGTTGCTATGTGCACATAAAAATCCCCAACACAAACTATGCACTAATCCTTTAATATTTAATAAAACTGTAAATAATTTAGCAATAAATATTAAATAATTTAATGATGGGAAAAGTGGAGAATATCACGTCATGTCCTAATCAACATCTTTTAATAGTCCAGTGTAACGAATTCTCCACTACAAATTGAAAAACCTTTCGATGAGAAAAGTTTATTTCTGGTATAACCTAACAATTGCATCTCATACCTCAATCATATAAGCATTATCAATTTTTCAAATCATATAAAGGAATAATCATCCACTTGACTATATAGGTACATGACCATTCCAATTGTTATTCTAGTAACACGTCTTTTATGTACATGGTTCATTAGTGAACTCCCCCTAAATATACAAAAAAAAAATTGTTTCTATGCCTTCAACGTTCCTTAGAGTTCCAACCAAAACAAGGAACACACAACCCACTCCTGATGGTTTTAAGAGCTACATAACATATATATTTTCACTATATCAAATATCTTATCAAAATCTCAATGACAATTGAGAAGGGGCATGCCTAAGCACATCTTACAATGATATGCCCTTTAAATGTTACATACATACATATAGGTACATACCATTTCCATAATCCATCTCATGAAGGTACTAAGTACACAATTTATAATGATGTCTACTTATTGTAACATCCCCATTGTAATCCCCAGTTTAATTAATGGTTATGTAGATATAATATGTGGCTACGACCAAGCGATGTAATATTTGAATTGTATTTAATTTTTTTATTAATAAAATGTGAAGCCAACTACTAAGGGGACATGGACAAGAGATGGAGGCTGAATTAATCCACAAGAGAGGGGAGTGTCTAGAATAATGGCCAAGAGGGATCCAAGGGGGAATTACCCATGTATAATTATTTAAATCGTTTTCCTAAATTGCTATTTGTATATGAACCTTCCCATTTTGTATTGAGTGTTTCCAAAATCCAATAATTGAATACATGTAAGAGGGTCGGTGTGAGTGGTCACATCCCAAAGTTGTTGGGCACATGGGGGTTGAGCACAATTATCTTGGGGAAGTGTGATTCAAGAAAGGAAAGTCAAAGAGAGGAAATTTATGGGGGTAAGAGAGAAGCAGTTTGTAGTTAGTTAAGTGGGTGCACGAGATCCAAGGGGAGAACAAGAAATAGATCCTAAAGTTGATGAAACTGTGGAGGGTGAATTCTAGATAAATTTGGGGCGTAACTAGAGAAAATTGGAGTTGGAAGACTAAAGAGTCAGTTTGTCAGGATTGAAGAGTGAAATATTGGGTGAGTTGCACTGAAACAACAAGTGGTTGTTTTTGGTTTGCTGATAGTTTTCCTAGAACCAGTTTCCCCTGAGATCCCAGCTGAGGGATTCCTAGCTACTTGTGCCAGAGAGACCCTGATAAATGAATGGGACACCTGAGGGATTGAGATCAGTGAAGGGGTAGATTCCTTGGGTTGGTCAGGTCAAGAGGAAGAGAGATGGTGGAAAATCAGGATAGATGTAGGAGAATATCAGTTGGGTTGAGAGATTTATGAGCTATGAGTGGACTATGAGAGACCACCCTATTTTGTGGGTTGCTAGTCTCATCTCGGGGGTGACTGGTTGTTGATATTTGTAATCTATGGTTTGGTGGAGCGTCCATCATAAGAAGTTGGTTACACGATTCTTGTTTAAAGATAAGTTTTTTTATCTTGTACTAAGTTATTTACATGTGTTATTGTTGTGCATGAACTCTACATGAATGAGAATGACTTATATGTTCTTGTAATGAATGGTTTAGTTGTATCTCATGTTGATTATTAGTATGCTTCATATGCATCTATTTTTTGGTTATAACCCGTAGCTAAATTTGTTATAAATTGTAGTTGTAAGCTACAGGAAATCGAATAACAGTAAAATAATTGATTTAATTAGCAAAAGTTTCATGTTATGTGTGTTCCACACATATTGTTTCTTAGTTGGAGGCTAGGTATGTTACTAAAATGGTATCATAGCTGATAAAGAGAGAGTTTTTTCATGACATAGCCCAACTTGGGTGGATGGGTACGTTACAAAGTTATATCAGAGCCCAATTTTCAACACTGAGCCTAGATGGGACAATTAATGGAACGCAGAAGTGAAAATTACAGACTATGTAGGAAAAAGGTTTGACAAAATGATGGAAAAAGGATGTCTGAAATTCATTTGTTGAAATTATGGCAGTAAGATTGAGATAAATTTCATGGGTAATGTGAATAATTGAGCCTCTTTGAAAAAAAATTGAACATAAGCAAATCAGAAAATTTTGGGTAATTTTCTGTATGATGATGTTGAGATGGCATGGAGGCCACATGTCAGCTGACGTGGTAGAAGAAAGTTGTGTGCTTCCATGGTGGCATGTACATGTTGGACGAGATTATAATTGACATGTGATGTGGAGCCATGTGGAAGACCAACTATCAAACCCATGAAACTGCGGTAAGATATTGGAAGTTTGTCTAAGTGTTAATCCAACCAAACCATGGTAAGATCTTGGAAACTTGTCTAAGAGTTTGAGATTACATGAGTCCGCAAGTCTGCAAATATGGAAAAATGACTAAGTGTTTGGACTTCTCAGACAGACTTGTGAAAATAAGGATACAATATTATGACTTTGTAAGTCTGTGAGTCCGTGAAGATAGAAAAATAGCTAAGTGTTGAGACTTCTCAGATAGACTTATGAAAAGAAGGATACAAGATTATGATTTCGTGAGTCCACGAGTCCGCAAAGATGAAAAAAGGACTAATTTTTGGGACTTCTTGAATAGACTTATGAAAAATAGGATACAATATTATGAGTGTGTGAGTCCACGAGTTGGCGAAGATAGAAAAATAGCTAAGTGTTAGGACTTATTTTGAGTACATGAAGAAGTGGAAAAATGGTTAAGTGTTGAGACTTTTTGGATATAATTATGACAGGAAAGTTACAATATTATGAGTCTGCGAGTCCGAGAGTCCATGAAGAAGTGGAAAAATGGTTAATTGTTGAGACTTTTCATAGAGACTTATGAAAGGCAGGTTACAAGATTATGAGTCTGCGAGTCCACGAGTCCGCGAAGAAGTGGAAAAATGGTTGAATGATGAGAGTTTTCAGACATACTTATGAAATAAGGTTACAAGTTTATGAGTCCGGGAGTCCACGAAGAAAAAAGAAAATAAGCGTTGGTGGTGATTTCATGGAAGGTATGAAGAAGAAATATGACTTATAACCATGATGAATCCATTAAGCTATATCAATGGAGGAGAGCACAAGTGCAATCTGAAGTTGTAAGGGCGTTATTTATCAAGAGGTCGTGCACTTTTGATCAGGACTGTCTTATCTAAATATGGATCGATCCCCACCATGTATTTTGGAGTGAGAGAATAATTCAGTACTTGAGGTCTCTAGAGATTTTGTAGGCCTGCACAAGAACGACGGAGGGTTGAAGGCCGAGTATTCGCGAAGACCAGGAGATTTTCCCTGCAGCTAGAAGCCACATCATTACCAGGGGATGAAAACCCAAGTCACGACTGTGCCATGACATATGAAATGAGAGAGGTGAAGCTACGAGGATTCCATGTGGTGAAGGGGATGGCCATTGGCCAAATACGCCCCAAAAAACTAGTCACTAGTCCTAGTCTTGCGCAGATAGCACAGTATTTGAGAATTAATTACATTCATGGGAGTTCATGGATCTAATAAAGGGAATGTTATTTTTGTCACAGAGTTACTGATTTGAAGAACAAGAAATTGATATTTGAGTGATCTAATTCATTTAATCAATATCGTTGGCCATTCATTGAAATATTCATCGTTTCTCGTGTCCTTCTTTTCCATCATGAATTTATAAATAAATGTAGTTTGATAATGCAACGTGTATAGCTAAACAAACACATTATCTTGAAAATATTTTGAACCAAACCACTTTTTTCTTTTTAATGTGTCGCTATGTGCGCATAAAACTCCCCAACGCGAGCTATGTACTAATTATTTCATATTAAATGAAAGTGGAAATAATTTAGTAATAAATATTAAATGACGGGCGAAGTGAAAAATATCATGTCGTGTCTTAATAGACATCTTTCAATAGTCACAAATGCTCCACTAAAAATTGAAATACCTCCTCCTGATTAGAAAAATCTATTTTTGGTCCAACCTAACACTTGCGTCTCATATCTCAATCATATAAGTATTATCAATTTGTCAAACCATATAAATGAATAACCATCCATTGGAATATATAGGTATCTCACCACTACAATTTTTATTTTGGTAAGATGTTCTTTATGCACATGGTTCATTAAAATCTACAAAATATCTGTGTTTCTATCCCTTCCACTCCCCTTACAGTTACAACCAACTCAATGAACACACAACCCACTTTTCATGGTGTTAATAACTACATAACATAGGTTTTTCAATATATCAAATATGTTATCAAAATGTCAAAGATAACTGAAAAGGAGTATGCAAGCCTACAAATGTATTACAATGACATTCCCTTTAAGTGTTACACACATAGATATAGGTACATTCCATTTCCATACTGCATCTCATGAAGGCACTAAATAAAAAAATTATAATGTTTCCTACTTATCATTAAAATACTCTCCCATGTAATAACTTTAGGAAAGATAAATATTAGAAAGTATAAATACCAATACATAAGATCTACATATACAATTGTAGAAATAACACAAATACTAGGTGTGATTAACATTTCCAATTAGTCATTGATTTTATTAATGATCCATATTGGATCATCATACAATTTTTCATCTATCTCAAGTTTCTTTCTCGGTGGAAGAAATTGGACGAATCATGTTGCAGGGTCATTTTAATGGTAGGTTACAGTTTGGAAAATTCGACCATGAAATAATCCAGATCCATTTTGGGTCATCAAATGAATTTGTTTTTCCCAAAGTGTCATTTGGAGGAAGATGTAATATTATACATACCGAGACCTTTCCAATAGTGCATGAATCACTTCAATCATACATTGTATGTGAAATTTATGCCTCTCAGAGGTTGACATACCCTTTCTATCACCATGGTATGAGTGTATGCCATGTCGATGCCCATTACTAACACATGTGGGGCTAACCACATATGGACTTTCTAGAATATTCTAAAAGGTCAAAAACTTTATCACTAATTGAGGGTTGAGGAAGTCAAAACCCTAATCCTAGATGATTATCATGCTATGTTAAATATTGGGCTTCTAGGAGGCGAATGGGTTCCATTATTTAGTATTGTGCTTGTTCCATAGCAGAGAAAAACATCTAGGAGTGGTATATTGAGAGCATGACAGAGGAGAAGGAAGATTCTATAATAGCCTTTCAGGCCATAACATTGTATGAAAATCCATAGTGAGTGCCCATGCCTTTGTAATTGCATTTTGATAACTAAAACAAAGAGAGTAGAGAATAGGCTTCACATTCTAGCTAGGTTTATCTTGTATTGAGTTTCCTAGGGTAAATATTGTGTTTATTTGTGTGGATGGTGTTCTTTCATTTTCATATTTCATTTTTTTTTATAAAACGTAGAGGCTTTCTGCATGAAGTTGGTGGAAAAAAAAGTGGGAATGTGGTCATCATGAACTCACTGACACAGGAATGTTTATGCACTCCTAATAATTTGCATGCATTCTTGATATGATAGGCTCAACATCCCTCAAACCACCATGGAGGAGGCCATGTTATCCCCTCAACAAAAGCACACACATATTGTTAAGAGCATGTGCATGTTCTTAGAAATGTGCATGCATTCTAGAGTGTGCATGTTTTCCTAGGAACATGCACATGCTCTAGGAATGCATGTGCATTCTTATGCATACGAGACAAAAATAGGGGTGTGATTGGTCTATTTCACCAATAGACTGACCACAATGTACATTCTCAAGGGATATTGAGAAAATTCCTATCCTGAAATTGCTGAATTGGCATCCAAACTCTCCTAGGACAATCTTCGGCTGATTCCAGGTATCAATTTGGATGCAATTAATTTTTTCTTAGATTTCTTAATTTTTTCCTAAATTCTGGAAAACATAATTAACAGGAAGCCTGAATAAAACCAAAAACTAACACCACCATAGGAAGGCACACCAAACCACAACCTAGAATCGACAAATTTAAACATGGAAATTCATGAAGGGTGGAGGTGTCTTATAAATCTTGATATACTTGATCCTATGCCACTCCCTTAGCACTTTAGCCCACATCTCCTCCTCCATGGGTTTCTCAAATTTCTCTGGGATATCATTCTCATCATCCTTGTAGAAATAAAATATATTATCAATTTTCTTGTAAATATTATATCTAGACCTCCTTTTCTTTGTCCTTGGGGGCCTATTAAATATCCATTTGACACTAGGGAGGCATTTTGCAGTCTCAAACCATATGTAACCTAGGCTGTCGCTAGTGACACCATGCACATCAACCTTGTTCCCTTCCAAGTTTGTCATCTTGGCCCCTACTTTGGTGTAATTAAGACCATCATGATCTACAATATGAGTTGACCAATGCCCCTTTTCCCTGATCTTCTTGTTGATTTATTCATTTAGTTCTTGGAGGAAGTGTTCATTGATGCCTGGGTTCCAAATCTATGTGACCTTTCATCCAATATCTTGAATTTTCTACTATCTCCATTTTTATATCTCTGTGAGATCACGACTCTCTAAGTCGAGGAATGAAAACCTCTCATTGGTATTCTTTTGCTTTGTAGAGGAAAAAATAGAGGTCACTCTTCAGTGCCTCTCATTTGTAAACACATACATTTAGAAAAAGGAAATTCTTATTCATTTTTTCACTATATATTTTGGTGCACTCTATAGTTTAAATTCCATGACTACGCTTACTACGTAAAAACGAGCCAAAAAATAATTTAACTGACAAAATAAAAATACAAACCTCTGTAGTTAAATTTGTAGAGGTTTTCCTTTGTGGAGGAAAAAACGAAGGTCACTCTTCGGTGCCTTTCATAATTTAGCGCATCAGTTCATTTTGTATATTATTACACATTGGAGAATCATAAAATAATTAAGTGCACCAATAAATTTTAAAATCCATTTGAAATTCTGTTTGAATTTAGATTTTTCTATGCTTCCCAAGCTTTATTTTAAGGATTTATTCACGTATTGATGATGATGTTCATTCAAATGTAGAAAAAAAGGTTATAATATCAAAGGGAAAATTATTCAGATTCCAACTCATTCTATATCATTGGAAGTTCGTCAAGTTCTCCCACATTGTTTGTAGTAAGTCTATAATTTGTTTATAATTCATTTATCTAATTGAATTTATATTATGTATGCATTTGCATTTCAATAATTGTTCATTGAATTTTTGAGGATCATGATTCAAGATTGAGTTTGTATGCGTAATATATTCCACCAGTACAAAAATGTTGCAATCTCTTATCAAGAGAAAGATATTGCAGGTAGATGTTTGATGAAAATGGATAGTTTCCTTACCCTACCAATTGTAGAAAGCCATCTCCAGCAAGTAGCTTGGGTGAATGGTATTACAGCATGAATTGGATCTATTTTATGACACCCTGGTAGTATGTGGTTGTTCAAAACGTAAAGGGTTGAAGGAGAACCCTCGACATGTCACATTTTCCCATTATAGTAATGATCAACTACCCAAAGCTGATGACATAATACGTCCTAATATGATCAAGAATCTAATAGGTGATATAGAAAAGACACATATGAGCAATTCCATATGCTCATTTCTCGAAAATTTGGAAGCCATATCAAGTAAGTTTTATCCTAAATTAACAAAACCATATCCTTATGTTGATTCAATAGATAGGTCTAATGAGCCAATGTATGATATCAATCCAATCCAAAACATTTCTACCGGGAGATCCAAAAAGTTGTATCAGCTGAGAGAAAAAATGTCCAATTGCACAACAACGGTTTTTCAATTATTTGAAGATAGAAGTGACTTCCCTCTTCATATCCATCTAAAAATTAAATACCAAACCTTCTACAACCAAGAAGTTTCTGGTGCTTGGTCATGTTCCAATCTTGTTCCCAATGTTGGAACCAAATTCTCTTTATGTGGTAATGGTTATATGATTTCTTGATCTAAAATAGATGTTGAAAATCTTGGGTTGTTCATCCTTTCACATGTATCTGTTCCTCCCAAACAATTTGTAGAACGTATTCCATTTATTGGTCCTCCGTATATCTAGTATGATCACTTGAATATTCTTAATATGAACGTAACATTTCCATTTATAATATGTGCATGAATGGTTATGGTTTTAGAAACTATAATAGGAAACTGAAACTATTATATATCAATGGTTTTCCACAAACTCATGGGAACATTGTAGGGTTCATAAATAGTTATAGGTCCTCATTATTTAGTGGAAATTTTTCATTTGAGTAACACTCCAATGACACATAGTTCTTTATGAAAAGGAAGGCATCTAGATTTGTTGTTGTGTGTGCAATACATTGTTTATTTCATGGTAACAAGTTGTTAATAAACTATAACTTTTGTAGACCACCAATCTCTCATTAGAAACACTTTGGATTTGGTATACTTTTAGAAGTCACCTTGGGGCATAAGAAATATATGATTGAGTAATTTTACTTTTGAATTTTCAATGGAACTAATGTAAATGGATTTCTTAATTCAACATTTTTTTTATAAAGTGGTTGGTTTCATGTTTATTATTGGGAAAAACAATTCCATGTTTCTAATAAATGTTTGGTATAGTGTTCAAACATATTTTTTTTTTGTAAGTAAGAAGAAACTATATTAATATTGAAAAAACATACATAGATGTTTGTAATGGTTCATATGCCGAGAAATACCCAGAATAGTTCAATGAACCCAAGAGATAACTAGCATGGATGCCTACCCCTGTTAGGGACCTAACCCCATAACCTCTCATGTAGGTAGAATAATATATTTCCATGTAATAAAGGTCGATACTAGTTAATAAGGTCTATTTAATAAACATGAACAAGTCAATGTAAGAAGACCTAATATAAGTTTCCTCTTCTAGAAAGATATTCCTCTAGAATGTTCTTTAGAATATAGAATTAGTATAATTAAGAGTAGAAGGTATGAGAGGGTCTTTTCTTGAGAATTATTGTAATATAGCTCTTGTTTGTTGGAGGTTGTCCCCTTAAAGAGGCAAGTGAACATTGTTTCCTATAAATAAAGGTATTCTTCTGGTGTTGTGGATTCATCTATTTTGTTGTTTCGTTGTTATTCTCAGTAGTATTTATATTTTATGTTATTGAATCCACTGTTATTCATTTCAATATTTATGTCAATGCTATTACAATATATATGGTACCTAACAAGTGGTATCAAAGAACCTTTCTTGGAAGAAACTGTGGGTAATTTTTTTTTTTTCTGGGTAGAGACGTATTACGATGTCTTAAAACTACAGATATTTGTCACTCAGTGCATAAATCCATGGTTAGGGAAGCATACATGCAATAAATATAGGTGGTACTTAAGCACACATTGTTGGTGACCCTTGCAAACCTTTTTGGTGCCCCTTCGAGTGGTAGTGCATCAAACAACTTCTATATATGGATTGGCCTAAATATCCTCAATCCCTTCATATATAAACTAATTGACCGCCTGACTAATATTGTTCCACCGAGAACAACACTTGGGAAGATACTCTCTAGTACTTGGGTAATTGGATAATACAACTAAGGTTACTATCTATCCTCCTTAGTTGGTGCCCTGAGGTATTGGACCGAGTACTATTGTTTGACCCCCCACATATATCAGAGAGATATAGCATAGGCAAAATCCTTGTCTGTAGAAACCTTAACTCTAGGACACAAACAACACATAAACAGATCCGACAAGATTTCTCTTGTTCAACATTGGGTTCTTTCAACACTGCCTTTTCCTTTTAATAATTTGGGTGTTCCACCACTGCAATATTATTTCCCGCCCCATTATTTGAGACCTATCCTGTTGGATTCTTCTCTTCACCCTGATCACAGTGGTACCTATAATTTAAAACCTTTTTCCCTGTGGACCTATAACACCCCTCCTGGTTACGACAACAACTCTGAAAATAGGTGCAAATTTTTTTTGTTTGTTAAAGTGTGTGTGCGCGTGTAGAAGTAATAGACACTCTAGATTCTACGTCGCCACTCGACGACCAACAAGACGCAACCACTATGAACACCACAAGCGGACACAAGACGCTCGACATAACAACAAGCATTAACAATCACACAGACAGGCTTATGCACTAGGCTACACAAAGGTGTCTACAGCCTGCCCGACACTTAGCAGACTACGCACGCATAAGTTTATGCCCCGGTACAACATTAGTTGAACGAGGGATGCACTCTACCCTAGTCTTAAGGCCAATGTGTCACGCCACTAGAGATCATGGTTGTCGTCCAGGTACCCTTTAAGTTAACATTCAGGGACCTTGTTGTGCAATTGTACATCCACCGGTTTAATAATTAAGGAAATAATCATTAATCTATAATTATAACTCCAGGATCAACGCAATCTTCTAAATCATTAACTCATTTATTAATTATAATCAATTAATGATTGGTTACAAGTGATTAATAGCGCAACACCTACATGCAATCTAAAATCATAAACCAATGTACATCGCAAGTTCGAAATCATTTAACGCAATCATTACCACCTTAATACGAACATTAAGGCAGTAAATAAGAGGATCTTAGGAAGTGGATTGTTTTTCCTTTATTTCCATCAAAATCAATTGTTAGAGAAGGGGCCTTCCGCATTCAACAATACACTAGCAATATCAGGTTCTGAGAACAAGAATGATATAACGGATTCATGAATACACCTAACAAAGGACCAATTACTCACCTAACATCCTTATAATTATTAACACTCGTGCACAGAATAAATTACAAGAACCCTCATGCCTCTAGCTCTAGATCACATCAATAGTCCATCTATTATGATGTTAACCCTCCATATCCTAAGGCATCTCATAAATACCCTTTAATTTTTGTTAGTTGGATTTTCTAAATTCTGAATTAGCCATTAATTCGCTCGTCCTTCGCCTCTCTCATGGGCGCACGAGTATCAATTGGTGATTTAATTAAAACTAACTGTGACACACTAAAAAAATAACTGTAAGGGTTGTGACATAAATGCCGTTATGATGAATTTTGCACTAACTATTAAATAAATAGTTCAACCTTGAGGATTCCATTGCATTCGCGAGCTTATACATATATCTATGAGATTTAGTAATTTCCACTACAAAAACCAAATCAAGAAGAGACAAGGTCCTTTAGTCAAGTTAAATGCTTTATATTTACAATGGTAACTCTGGGATTGGGCCTTACCATTAGCCTAAGTATTCTAACTTCATATTCAGTTCTATATTCAATGGATCCCAAAATTCAGTAAGAAGAATAATTATTTATTACACTATATAAAGGTATTCAATTTTACAACCCTAAATTATTCGATTGGTAAAACGAATTTCTTACTTTAAATGAAATACATTTATTGAATTTCAAACAATAGAAATTACAAACAGAAATAGGGTTTATCTACAGCTGAACCTTTTTAACAAATAAATGTTACGCACGTAAACTGTAAATATTTTTACATTACTATATAAATCTCTATCTAATTATACTCAAGAAATTTTATTAGCTAAACCTTTAGGGAACAAGGAAATGGAAGGTTATAAAAATTAGGTAAAGGTGCTTGCGCTATTTAAGACAGTAAATACACCGACTTTCAACGATGATTAAAACCAACCCTTCGGCCACCGAATCTTGGAAACTGTTTTTTTTTTTGTAATACATACCAGGTATTCGTAATTCAAGAAAAATACAATCCAGAAAAAGGGTTATTGCAATTGATGAGGACCGTCCAGCTGTAGTGTTAAAGGTATAATGCTTAATGGCTTTTCCTAGATAGGAGGCGATGTCGACATACATGCACTTCGAGGTCATTACGCCCACAGTCCAAGATCACGGCGAACGCGTGGGAATACTATCCCTTGCAGGCTCCCTCCTCAGGGACTTCACTGCGTAAATGCAGTGAGAAGCTTACAGTGCAAGAAATCGAAGTCCACGCCCTTGCTATGCGCTCTGGAAGGTTCAGGTCTGAAGAACTAGAATTAAAAGGGAAGGCTAACGGAACCGGGATTATATTCGACCTGCCCTTACAGCAGCGACACCATAAGGCGACCATAACAAGTCATGTCCTTTGCATTAAGTGCTCCACTGATGGCATACAACTGACTGGAACAACTGTTGCTAAAAATCTAAATTCTAAAGCACGTCCGTCTACCGGCAGTATTGAGAACTGTCTTCGACCCACCCATTAAGATTTTGACTGCCAGATTATCTGGGTTGTCAGGAACAACGTTTTCCACTCAAGGCGCATGCATATATAATAATACATAATGTTTTTTTTAAAACAGAATTACCTCCAAATTTAAGGAAAGGGAAAATCGTGCACCCACTCTACGATGATTACGGTATCAAATAAGGCGTCAATCAGCTGAGTAAAGGCCCGAACCAAGAAGACCTCAATCCAAGGCCCAAGAGTGCGACTTACGGCTTATCTGAACAGCACATGGAATCGTGTTAAATCGAAACGAAGCTTCATATAACGAAACGAACAGGAGCAACACACAGGAGTAAGGTTTGAGGCCGCCCACACCCCGGCGCGTGCCTTTGCAATTCAGGTGAGTCTTCCCAGCTCACGCTCGTCGTGAATTACACCCTGAACGTAAAGGTTTATCACCAAAACAATGCCTAGTGCAGAGGGTCAGGCGCAGGGGTTATGATACTCGTTTCAACCATTACACTGGAAGTGCAGGGATTGTAATATTCTGTTTTATTCAGGTTCAACTTGGTAATGCAGGGATTCTAAAGGCTATACCAAAATTTTAGTTTGAACCCGCCAGGACTCCGAGATTCGTTGAATAAAATCTACGCTGACAAGGCAGATTTACACAACGAATGCCCGACGAACCCTAGAATATTTACACAACGCAACAGAGCCGATTTACACCATGAATGCCCTCACGACTAGATAAAAACGCCCACCCTCAAAATTCTAGAACCCTAAATCATAAACATTTACACAACCCGACTCAATAAATAAAAGTTACACAGTCCAGGCGATGAATAACCATTTTTTCACAGTCCAAAGGAAGAACATTAATATTTTACACAGTCCAGATGAAGAACATTAATACTTTACACAGTCCAGATTTGCCTAAGAACGTCGTCAATGTAAAAACGTGAAGCATAGTAGGGGAGCGCATCATTCACAAAGGGTTATTGATTGCCCGCTGAGTTCCTTTTAGCAGCCAAGGCATGAAGGAAATTAGCATGGCAAAAATGCACAACCTAGGGGCAGCAGCGCCATTATCATTCCCTTTTAAAAAATAGTTACAGTTTAATTGCCAAAGTAAATAGTATGCATTCTACACTACCATTTAAAGACCATACCGTTGCCTCAATGTCGTTCTCCAGTGTCGTCCACGCTCCGTGCTACTCCCGCCTCCTTCTTGCCGACCACAATGAACCCACCGGTACCTCCCAGCCAAACGCTAGGGGTACTCTTCTTCCCCCTCAGCCCCCCCGAGCCGCAAAGGGGCCACACACAATCAGAGAGTAACTAGCTTCTCAGCTCGCCTCCAAGGCTGAGCTACCACTCAAGTCTGCTGAGAATCCCCAACTCCTACCAGAAATCGGTCAGTCTCTATTCTGGAAGCATAACCATACCAGTCTGAGCCCAAGTCCCCTTTCTTTCCCCCTCTCCCTCTTTTATCCAGTCTCAAACCCTAATTCTTATTTTTCTTAGGTTTTCTCCCCCTTTTTCCTTTTGATTTTCTTATTTTTCTTTTTAATTTATTTTGTTTATGTTATTTTATTTTTCTTTTCAAAAACTCAAAGAGTATGTGTGCTCATTATTCATTTCCTTTTATTTTTACATGCTTAACTTTATTTGTTTACAATTTGTTTATAT
>ML791621.1:34526-57188 GCA_009831015.1 Picea engelmannii
AAATTGGTCAGTACAACATGAAATATCACATGTTTTCTATCAACATGGGTGGTTGTGATATTGTTCTTGGTGCATAATGGTTAAGGACTCTTGGCCCCATCCTCATGGATTTTAAGGAATTAACCATGCAATTCAACCAAGAGGGCCAATAGTATAAGCTCCAAGGAATAACAACAGGCTCCTCTGATATCATTAGTTCCCATCACATGGAAAATCTCCTAAAAAACGTTCATTTTGACATTATTCCACAACTCCATTCCATTCAAGCCATTAAGACACCCTTCGTGCATCCTAACCTCCAATCCATCCTCTTCCAACATCAAGTTGTTTTTTCCAATCCCCAGGGGATTCCCCCTTCCTGTTTTGTTCATGATCATTCCATTCCCATCATTCTCAACAACCTTCCTACCAATGTTCAACCTTATCGTCATCCCTTTGGATAGAAAAATGAAATTAAGAAAATTGTTCAAGAATTTATTGTCGTTGGTGTTATCCTCCCTGGTATCAACTCCTATTATTCTCCTGTGGTCATGGTACTTAAGAAAGAAACATATTGGTGCATGTGTCCTGACTTTCACTCCCTCAACAAACTCACCATCAAAGACAAATTCCCTATTCTTTTCATTGATGATATCTTGGATGAATTAAGTGGTACCCAATACTTTACTAAACTTGATATTTGTTCTGGATACCACTAGATACATATGAAACAGGAAAATATTCCTAATACTTCATATTGAACTCATGAGAGCCACTATGATTTCTTGGTCATGCCATTCTGATTATGTAATTCTCCCTCCACTTTCCAAATCCCCATGAATCATGTATTTCGTCCTTTTCTCCATCATTTTGTCTTATTTTTCTTTGATGATATTCTCATCTATAATAAAACATGGAAAACCCATATTGATCATGTGGATCAAGTTCTTCACATGGGATCGTCACCATGTTGACCAATATCTTATCATATTCATTCATAAATAGGTTTTTTTAATTATAAAAAATAAAGTTAAGATATTGTAGGTATTGGGGGGGGGGGGGATGTGGAGAAATTACATTCTTGGGAAGGAGACAATCATCCAAACTGATCATAATCCATTTCATTTCATGTAGACATGAGGAAAATTGTAGAATGATCGCCATCAAAAGTAGTCCACATACTTGTAGCAATTCCACCTCAACATCAAGTATAAAAAAGGAAGCACCAATCGCTTCGTTGATTTCCTCAGCAGACCGCCAGTCGTAGCACTCACCACGGTGCTATATTCCTACATCCATGAGACCTCTGGATGGCCCCAACTCTATGATACAAACCCGGACTTCGCCACCACCTACCAAATGTTGGGTGCAAATGTAGTTGTCGATAATTTCCATCTTCAGAATGGGTTGTTGTGTCATCTGGGCCGTATATGTGTTCCATAAAGAAAGCGAGCGAAGATGATCTAGGAATCCCACTAAAGTCAGGTGGAAGGACACTTTGACGTCGAAAATACAGTGGCGATTCTACATAAACATTTCTACTGGCCAAAAATTCAACAAGAGGTCAACAAGTATATCAGGTCTTGCATTGCCTGCGTTATTTCCAAGCCAACCACTAAGAAACAAGGCCTGTACACCCCTCTTCCTACTCCTGATAGGCCATGGGAATCCATCTCAATGGACTACATGTCGGTCCTCCTATCCACCAAGCAGGGAAATGACTGTGATTTTGTGGTTGTTGATTGCTTTTCTAAGATGGCGATTCTAGTTTCCTGCAAGAAGAACATCACAACAGAGGCCACTGCCAAGATCTTCTTTGAATGATTCTGGGTACATTTTGGAATCCCACAATCCATTGTCTCAAATCGAGAAAGATGATTTCTCATCACATTCTGGTCGAGCCTCTGGTCATTGCTGGACGCCAAGCTCACCAAATCCATGACCTTCCACCCCTAGACAGATGGCCAAACCAAGTTCGTAAATCAAATGATTGTGCATATCCTTCGCATGTATAATTCAAAGCACCCTCGAACATGGTATGAGAGCCTTCCCTATGTCCAACATAGATACAACCAATCCCTGCATAGATCAACCGGCCACAACCCTTTTTAGGTGGGGTTGGGATTCCAACCATTGGGTCCCATAGATGTTGCACTTCCCTTTGTGGTCACCTCGACCGACTCATATCCTACTCCAATTGAAGCTCAAAAATCCACCCGATTCATTGAGTGGATCCAACACATCCGCCAACAGGTTCAAGATATCCTACAAAATTCCAATGACAAGTACAAGCAACGCCATGATCAACATCGGGTGCCACATAAGTTTCAGGTGGGCGACAAAGTTTGGTTTCACTTGCAGAAAGAATGCCTTATAGGACCCCATTGAAATCTTCTCCCACTCTATTATGGGTCATACACCATCACCAAGTCTGTGGGGGATAATTATTTTAAGCTCAACATTCCTCCTTTCCTTGGCCTGCACCCAGTTTTCAACGTGGATCTCCTTCGCCCTTATTTCCCACCATTATTGGAAACCTCAGACGTAGCAGAGAAGCTGACACCAAAAAATCTCAAACACGGCTGCATACAATAGGAATCCAACGATCATATTGTGAACACAGATATCAAGGGCACTCGACAGCAAAAGATCCAGCTTTATCGAGTCATCAAAGCAACGCAGCTCCTGCACCAAGGCAAGTGGCTCACTCGGGGCCAAATTCAGTAGAAATTTCCTCATCTGATGGGGGAACTCAATGCAATGGATACCATTACTTCCTAAGGAGGGAGGATTGATCCAGTTGGATATCAATGGCCACCCACCTTTTCCAACTTGATCAAAACAGTTTTCTGACAATTAGGGCAATTTACTATTTTTAGCAGTTTTAACTTTTGAGACCATTTTGACGGCCTAAATGAAGGTTTTTTGGGATAGAGCTTCTCAATTATAACCAAAGGGATTATTGATCCCCCAAAATGAATTTCCTCGACGATACCTTTCCAATGGGCTATCATATGCCTAAAACGGAGATCGTATGCAAAAGTTACGACCCCGGGAAGTTAATGTACTAACTTACCCAGACGGGGCCCACATGACTTTTGGCACTTCATCTCCTAGGGTTAGTTTTTTGGATTTCTATGGTTTTTGGAATTCATGTTTATTGTAAAAAGGCCTTTAGAGCCTCATTGTAATCATCTTCTTGCGAATGAGTGCATCATGTCTATGTAAATACAACAAAATAACATATCATCATATCCATAATATATCATAATCATAATCAAATGACCAATAGTATAATAACCTAGATCACTTGCATGCAAGTTTCCTCAAAGGATAAGTTCGCTCAGTGCATGCAAGAGCGGGATGTTACATTAACAAATTAAATTGTAGTTTTAAATTTTGAAAAATGTAATACCTGCGATGTGCCAACCTGAATATCATCAACCACAGAAGAGGATGGCATTCCCATGGTCGGTTGAGTCACTATCTTACCCACCATACCCTAAGATTCAATAAATTATATATTGTTTAAGAAATTTTTCTTTTAAATTAATAATTTAAATGAAATTGCAATTTTCATATATAACTAAATTTGTTTTCAACATGAAATGATACCTGTGAACTCTCACCCTCTTCAAAATATCCCAATGAGAATTGGGACAAGCCTTCCCAAGTAGTGGGAGATAGAATAGGAATCTGTGTTTACAATTAATACAAAAGAAAAAAAGCATGCATGTTGATTATTCAACAAGTTCAAGAGTTTGGACAACTAAAGTGGATATTTTTAATTACATACCTGATTCAACCCTTCCAAATTTAAGCTCGGTGAACCAAGTCCCCTATTCACTAGAGATTCATTTAACAAATGACCAAACTGCAATGGATGACAATAACAACCCAATTATTTTTAAAGACACAATGATATGTATCTAGAACTACAAGAAAACTATCCTCAAATGCATGAAAAATTTACTAATTGTAACACATACCAATCTGGTGTTTGGTTCATCATTTTGAATTAACTCATTCAAACTATTACGACAACATTTTGAATACTCTTGTATATCCTCTATGGACATGGAATCTATTTGCTCACCTAATTTGTAAACAAAACTGACACGAGAATGACTTCAATTCTCTGATGGTTCAAACCAACATCAACACCATAAAAAAATGATTCTAAATTTTCCCCGATTGCATTCATGACCTCATTCCCAACATTTGATGTAGTTCACATCTATGAATGCGAGGAAAATTCCCATGTTGTATGAGATACCAAAGGTCGTGGAGGCCTTTGCAATGTTGCATTTCAGTATGTCCCTTTTCGATCATATGTTCATCCTTTACCAACCCCATAATAATTGGATGGTAGGCTGGTATAATAAGGGTGCATGCCCATAAAAAAATCTTCATAAAAGAGTCTAGCAAAGTAATGTGGAACCTCATCATTCCATGACAACTTCTCATACGCTGCCAAAAATCTATTATAGAGGTGTCCTTCTATGTTGGGGTGCTTAAAATATTGAACCTTTAACATCTTTTACTTTGTCCCCTCTTTGAAATTAAACATAGAAATTGCATCTTCTTTTGAAGACATATATTTTACTACTTCCCATTTATCGTGGCCCATCACCTCCAACTTTCGTCTCCTAATCAAATTGATAAAACTATTAGTCGTTGGCCCCATATTTTGATATGCATCCATAAATCTATGCAATGAATGCAAAACAATATCCAAGCTTTGCTTACTCTCTCTAGGGATATCCAAGCACCTCAAATAATTTTGCAGCCTATGTTTAACACCTGAGCATCGTTCAAGGGTCATCGCTTCAATATGCCCTTCCCAAGGAATCTCATCACCAACATCTGAGGGATAGGTGGACGTAGGTGTGTAATATTTTGTTTCTTTATAATGCCCCCTAAATCCACCTTCACCCTCTTCACCAACATTGTAATGTTCATCATAAGCACTCTCTCTTTCATTATATTCTCTTTCAATAAATTCATCCTCTACACATACACATTTGAAACATATATATATATATATATATATATATATATATATATATATATATATATATATATATATATAAACATAAATACACAAAAAACAAAATAAAAAAAATTACCCAACATAATTTATTGTCATGATGCATTCCATGCATTCTTCGGTGTTGGGGTATTAATGTTCAACCTATCTAAGAATGTTTCATCGATTGCATTATTTTGAGCACATTCTTTGGATGATATTCACATATTCATTTGGTAATCTCCTCCTTTTACTACATTGCCTTTGGTCACTACTAGTTGCCCCTCCCTAGTTTCCATGCCTTGCTGAGATAGGAGTCTTCGAAGTCCTCAGAGTCTCAGTAAAAGAAGGGGTTCCTCTTACTCCTTCATTGTATAGCCTAGAGATTTTGCAAGACATTTTTGGAGACTCTTGTCTTGACATCTCGCCTTGATCTAGATATCCTTTGAAAATCCATGAATATGAAAGTTCATAAGTTATAGAAACATAAAATGGAAATATAATTTATAAAAAAACTTGAAGGAATTTAAGCATTTATAACAACTTCAAAGCATCAAAGACATATAATATACATATAATAGGTATAACTAATAGGCATAACTAATTTACAAGTCCATTGCATCATGTTCAATAAGGGTCATACAATCAATCTCTCTTTGATTACCATTGTTTAGTGATGGATTCAGTAAAGGTTAGTAATAGGTATAACTAATGAAGCTTGTACTTGATCAACCAATATGAATGGACTAGATACATGGAGAACATATATATAGAGAGATAAGGTATACATTCTTCCTAAATTGATCCTTATCATTACTAGTTAGGTCAGTGTTTCCAGATTTCATGAAACAGTTTAAGCTTATCCTATGTATTTCACCTAATTAAGGTATGATTACTATCCATATCCTTATGAGGAAAAGGTCACTATTGTAATCTCAATGTGCTTTGTAGATTATATTTGGTTTCATTACTCCATATGCGTAATTACCGAAACACTTATATAGCTAACAAGGATAAGTAGATGTATTTACCATATTAGTTAGGTTAGTATTGTTTCCATTATACTAATAAGGGTATGCTTTCCGTAATAACAATATTAATTGAATACACATAATACATAATAGATAGGATTGTATTACATATAACACCATCTTAAGCAAAGATACGTGATTACTTACTATCATGTAACAGTATAAGGTCATGCTTGTTCAATCTCTTAGTACTAATCCACTCTATCTTCTTATGTTACAGTTTCCATATTAGGTTACTATGATTACATTATATATGAGTAATAAGTATCATTACCTAGATTCTCTTTATTGGTACTAGTCAGATCAGCTTAGCTAACTCATGTACAAAGATTATGGAAATAAGGTAGAGCTTAATCAAAGAACACAACTATACTACTAATCATTTGAGACCACAGATTCATTAGTAATTATTATTATGATGATTATGTGAATAAGGAGAAGCAATACCAATATCTAACGTGTTGTTGATATGCTAAGTGTAATACAAGTGATTAGTGATCTAATGGGGTTACAAGGGTATTTATAGAAGAGTAAGTCCATGATGTGTTGTTACCGAGTCCTTTGGTCACTATTGATATGACAGTAATGTATAATCTTATTAGCATGATGTTCTCACCAAATGATGTTGTCAGTTATTAGAAAAGAGTATATTATATAAAACACAGTGAATTAAGCACAGTGATCATACCACAATTGTGAATGATTAAAGTTTGTCATATTTCTAAATATTAAATACATATTCATGGCACATTATTTCATGGTTGTTTCAAGTAATTTAGGACCTGATACAATTCTATAACCTAATTGATAGTTTAAATTCTAGAACCTAATTGATGGTTTAAGTCCTAGAACAAATTTGATTTTTTGTTGGAACATTTTATTTCCCAAGTGCTAGTATTTAAGGGTTTGTTGATTCCCTAGTTTAACACACAGAATATTTAAATCATTTGGCATAAATATAATATACACACACTAGAGTATAATATATCTGCACTTAGAATTAAAACAATTCATATTAAAGATGGAAACACTGACAATGACCTATATTATCCTATATGGAATCTAATGGTATATTATCCTATATGAAATCTAATGGTATATTCATATATTTACATGTGTAGATAGGTGAAGTAAATAAGAATCTGATCTTGTTTAATATTAACTCATTTCTAGCACTATTTTGAATGGGTAAACACTTGTTGTTTTATGGAGAACTAATCCATTCACTTCCATATGCATGGTTAATATTTCACCTAAAAATCAACACTTCTTAAACTCTAATGACAAATTTCTATCGGTTTGAAGAATTTTAATACTCATGGTATCTAGTTTCTCTTTGCACGAATCAGATTGTTGACAACCCACACACTTATAATTAATTTTTATTTGATGCTAACTTGTGAGATTGGCTTTGGGAAACAAGGATACATCAATCTCTTTTCCATGCACACTAGATTTACATCAAACTTTGGCAAATAGATTTACATGCACAATTTGAATTTGTTGTGTTGAATTCACTGTGATTTATTCACTATTCTTAAAAAGAACAGTGAATTCACTGTGATTAATTCACTATGCCCAATTATGATAATTAGGCTAACTAGCCTAATTACACTAAATTAGGATAATTTAAATTACACAAAATTACAGTAATTTAAAAAACTATAACATAGCTGCTATAACAACGTCTAATAGCACCAACAGTGACAGAGCACAGTGAATTAAGTACAGTGAATTCATTGTGCTTAATTCATTGTACCTAATTACACTAATTAGGATAACTAGCGGTTAAAATCATGAATATGGGTAACACTTTTACTTGTTTTATGATATTTTTATTTTATTTTAACAGGTTCTTCAACTTTCGATAAACAAAAGTATTTTTTTTATTTAGAATTTTACTTTCCTGTAAAAACAAAACTTGTGAAAAATTTTGTCAACTTTCTACTGATTATTTTTCAATTTTTTTTTATTGAGATTTGATATGTCAATTTGGCAATTGTTTGACAATATGTTCTTTAAAAATGAAGGGAAATATAATGAGTTATTTTCCCCCCCAACAATGTATCCATTATTAAATTTTTTTTTTGACAAATGAAATATACTACAACAATCTACAGAGACTTTATTTTGTGATGGCTATAGTTTTGAATCTAACGGATGAATATTATAATTTCTAGAATTTTTTGAAGTTGACCAATCTGAAAAAGTTACATATTTTAAACATGTGTTTTGCCCCACTATATATCTATCTTAATTTTTACTTAAAAGTAAAATCTAAAAATACCCTTTTGAAGAGAACAGTTTAAGGATTTTGAATATAAATTTTCTATAATTTTCCACTGTGTATTTTCAGAGATATGGATTTTTCATTTCACTGAATCATAATCTCACCTAAAAATATTATGCAATGATTTTTTTATAAAATTAAATAAAATTAGAAAAAAACAATGAAAATGAAAACAAATTATATCCAATGAAAGTAGATTCAATTTTTAAAATGTTGGTATCAATTCCGAAACTAAATTATGAGTATTTGTAGGAGTCTTCTACCTCCAAAGATCAAGTAAGATGGAGAGAATTTGCAGTTTCCTGCAAACAGTCCCATTTTCAGGTTTTCGATCGAAATATTCTTTCGATCGAAACCTAGTTTTTAATGGAATCTGTTAAAAATAAACCTTTCGGCTGAAATATGATTACTGCGGGAAATAAATTCATTCAAAAAATATTGTACATGATTTTCGAGGGCGCCATCAGGGCATCATTCAATTTGACATGCAAATTTTCGAGCGAAAAATGTTTCGACCAAAATAATTCCCAACGACATTTTTTCAGCCGAAAAAATGCCGCTAGGAATTTTGGAGACCGGATTCTCACAAAAGTGTTACCCATATTCATGATTTTACCCACAAGGAAGATGATAAAATAGGTTTCAAGGGATGAAATTGGTCACAATTTTTCCAAAAACTAAAATATCAGTCAACTAATTTTTCATGACTTTCTCAAAAATCAATTTGGAACCTCAACTTCATGGAACTATAACTTGAGATACAGAACATGACATATTTTTTGGGAGGACTTGTTGGAAATATGATATGATGAAGATTGCATCAAGAATTATTTCGAGGGTTGAAAAATCAAGTATCACACTCAAAACATTAAAGCACAATCCACCTTAAAAAAAGGCAGTTAATTAAAAAAATTCAAAATAAAATTTGATTAAAGACCAAAAGGGCCCACTTCAAGAAGTGAATTTAAATTACATAGTCATTAATGAGAGTTAAATTAAGTATTAATTAAACTTTTTACTCCAAAGAAGAGTGTGGAAGTTCCAAGAAAGAGAAAAATCCTAACTACCTCAAGAAGTTAGAAGAACAAATTTTAGAAAGCAAGAAAGGACTCAATCAAAGGGTCAGAAGGAAGCATTATTAGGAAGCAAGTAATCAAAAGATCAGACTAGAAGGGTCCAACCATAAACATGCATCCAAGATTCTCATTGGCAAATAGAGATCTCCATCTTCTGCATTCTTCTTATTCTTCTACACCACTTTCTCAAGGCTTTTTGTTTGTATCTATAAAACTGACATAAGGTTGAGTTCTTGAGAGTATTTCTCGTATTCTTCCAAAACTTGTTCTATATAATATCATGGAGTATTTACAACCATATATGTGACTGTCATATGTAAGACATGATTTTCTATTGGAATCATTGAGATTTAGTCATGTTTGGCAAGCTTCATTTTTGAACATTTAGTCAATTGGTTTGTTGAGATTTTTTGAATTGTTGAATATCTTTTATTAATAAAACTCCACAAAGAACTATTTCGGGGAATTGCTTTAATGATTTCTCAAATATTACGATTTATGATTGTGATATTTTAGGATTTTTCCTATCAAATGTTTTTCAATTTTGAATGCAAAACTCATTTGAAGTTATTTGAAATGATCAAAACGATTCCATCCTTTTTCTTGTGAGAAGATATAGATGTATCCTCTACCAGCATGTGATTTAGAGGGTTTCCTAAATGATATTGAGTATACATATATTATGATATTGAATCATTTCTTCGATATTTTTATTGTTAAGAATTTATTTGTTGCACATAAAGAGAAAATATGGTTATCAAGAACCATTTATATACAAATCAAAACAATAAACATCTAGGGTTTGTTGTCTATCATTCTCCCAATCCAAGGGTATCAAGATTATTTTTCATCCAAAGAGAAGTAATACCTCTATAAAAATGCAGGGGGATTCATATCTCGTGAGGTCGTTGTTTGGACCTTAACAGATCTAAACATCAACAAGAGCCTCAATAATTTAGTAGAAATATGGGTTGATTGTATATTCTCCCTTCATTTATTCAAATCCAACAACTTCATTGGAAATGGTGAGGAATAGTGATGTTTCCTACTTTGACAATATTTATTATTATTTGAAATTTTATTATTTGACGGTGTTTCTTATGTATGGATGGCTCATTTTTTTGTTGATAGACACATTTGGAGTATATATTTTGGGAACTCTTATGGATTGTTTGATCTTTTATAAATGCATGATGTGATGATTATGTATGATGATGAGAATTTGAAAACTACATAATATTGTTTAATACTATGATTGGGTGCATAGACATATGAATTGGTTTGTTCACACACACACACACACATGACTTGTATTTTTGGACTGATGTATTTACATAAAGATACTAATGATTTTCAAGTGTGATACAAAAAATCACATGTATATGGACTCTAGAGTGAGTCAAGTTATATATAACCAAGTTGGTTCTAAGAAGTTATGTCTTAATTTGAATATGATGTTGTAAGCATCATAATATGATTTATATTTGTTTTGGACATTGTCATTTCATGTGTGTCTTTCAATGTGTACAAAGACAACAATGAGCATTTCCAATTAATATTACTCATGGGTAAGGGGTATATGGAAGGGGTGTGACATGTGTACTATTGGGAGAGGATGAGTGGAATCCATGTTCCTTCATGATATAAACTCATTCATTTATTGGGTTGGAGATTATTCTCACCCAAGAGGTAACACATTACCATGATGGTGGGATGGAAGCATTCACTCATGAGGTATATGTTTGTTGTGAAGCCTAATTATCTTTCTGATACAAAGGTCTTGTTTTAGCCATTTTTTTATCCCAGAAACTGACATGGGTTTGCTAGGTATGTGTTATATTATTTTAATGATCAACCCCATGCATTTTTATGTTGTTTTGGGCATAGTGGGAGAGTCACGGGGGGTGGGGGGGGTGGGGGGGTCGAAGAGCCCACAAGAAAAAAAATTGGGTGATTTTTTCATTTGTTTTGGGAGGTTTTGGCACACGGCTTTCTGACCAAAGGTTTTATAATTCCAATTAAGGAATTAAGGTTGTAATATGACCTAGGTCAATGAACTAGGGATTTTTGATGCCACAAGATCCTATATATTGTATTGTAATGGTGAATTTAATATACAAAGAGACATTGTATTGTGAATGAGAGAGGAGACTATGAGAGAGTGAAGAGGAAGTTGTAGAAGATGTGTTGTAGGTGTTATCCATTCATTTTTATGGATGGAACAAAGGAAGGATTGGTTGATTCTCCATGGATGTAGCCTATATTGGGTGAATCGTGTATATATGTGTCGCTCTTGTATTGTGTTCTTCCATGTTTTATTTATGCATTCATTTCTATTTGTTTTATTTATTTTTATCCTTGACCATGTTCCTAATAACTAATATCATATTCGAAGGTCTACTTGGCTGATAAAATGAAAAGAAAGGAGGGTTACCGGTTTGAGTGGGAGAAATGGAGAAGAAGGAAAGTTCAGGGTTGAGAGTTTTAATGATAAAAAATACCATCTATTGAAGATGAAAATGGAGGACTATCTATATCAAAAGATTATTTTCCTACAATTCAAAGAAACAGAAAATAAGTTGGAAACTACAAAGTATTAAGAATGGGATATTCTTTATAGAAAGGCACTAAGAATAATACGGTTGTTCCTGGAAGAATCACTAGCTTTCAACATTTCAAAAGAAAATACAATGAAAGATTTGATGGAGGAATTGGATAAATTGTATGAAAAATACTCAGCCTATAAAAAGGTATTTCTTATGAAGGGTTTATTTAATATGAATAAGTCAAAGGTTTGGTCTGTTGTCGATCATTTAAATAAGTTTAACATGGTCATAGGTTAATGAAGTTATGTAGGACTAAAATTTGATCACGAGCTTAGGGATATCTTGATTTTTTTCTCATTGCTAGAAATCTAGAGTGGATTGGTCATTGTTGTGAGTGTTTTTTTCTCTATTTCAAACATTTTAACATTTTATGATGTTTTTGATGTTATCCTTTGCAAGGAAATGCAATGGAAAAACACAGGTGAGACATCAGGTAATGCTTTGAATGTGGAGAATAAGGGAAGAAAAAGGGAGATAGGAAAGATATTAGGGTATCATGGGAATTATAGGAAGGGAATATCAAAATACAAAGGGAAGTAGGACTGTTGGAACTATGGGAAGAAAGGACACCTAAAAAAATAGTGTTGGTCTCGAAAAGGAAAACAAGGAGATGGACAAAATGAGAATAATCAAGAAGCAAATGTAGAAAGTGATGTGTTGCAAGATGCTTTAATACTTTCATTAGATAATATTATTGATTATTGGGTGGGATACTAATGAGATTCATTTCATGCCACACCCCATAGGAAATACTTTCAAGACAATGTTCAAGTTTATTTTGGACAGGTTTATTTGGGTGATGATAAACCATGTAAATTTTTTGGAAAGGGTAAGATATAGATAAAATTATGGAATTGAAACCAATGGTTTCTGAAAGAGGTGAAGAATGTTCATGATTTGGGAATAAATCTAATTTCAATATGTAAGTTGGGAAGTGAAGGTTGCACAGTTACAATTACAGAAAAATCATGGATGGTCACTAAAGGATCACTAATAATAGAAAAATGAGAGAAGGTAGGTAGATTGTATTTATGTATTGGTAATGATAACTATTATATTTCTTTAGCTTATATAGGAGTGGATAAACCATTGTGGAATCAAAGTCTTAGGCACATGGGTGAAAACGGGATGCAAATTCTCCACTCAAAAAATTTGTTTCTAGATTTGAAGCAAGTTGATTTGGATTTGTGTGAGCACTATGTTTATGGAAAACAAAAGAAAGTCATATTTCATAGAGTTGGGAAGACAAATAGGAGTGAAAAGTTAGATATTGTGCATACATATGTATGCCTATTGTCTCAAGTATAATATCTTGGTGGATCTTATTATTATGTTACTTTTATTGATGATGAGACTAACAAAACTTGGGTTTATCGCATTTGAAAAAAATCTAATGTCTTTGATACTTTTAATAAATGGAAAGCTTTGGTTGATAATAAGACATGAAATAAGTTGAATTTTCTCAAATCAAATAATGGAGGTGAATACTACAGAAATGAGTTTGATAGTTATCGTACATACCATGGGATTTGTAGAGAGAAGACAACTCTCGGAATACCACAAGAAAATGGTCTGTTAGAAATGATGAATAGGACAATCATGGAATGTGAAAGGAGTATGTGATTGAATGCAAGATTTCACTTATATTTTTTGGTAGAAGTTGTGGATACTATTGTTTACATTATAAATATAGGTCCTTCAATTTATTTGGATGGTGGCATTCCAAACAAGGCATAGATAGGTAAAATGGTAAAATATTTATTTCTAAAGACATTAAGTTGTGAATCATTTGTCCATATCAATAGAGAAAATAGAAAAAATCTTGAGGAAAAATCCAAGAAGTGTATTTGTATTGTATATGGAGTTAATGATTTTGGTTATCTCTTATGGGATTATGAAAATCATAAAATCATTAGGAATAAATATGTGGTACTCAATGAGAAGAACATGTACAAATATCATTTGGAGGGAAAGAAACGGGAAAAGGAAAACACATAATAATTCTTGATAAAATAAAATTCAAAATTGAAATTCTAAAGGTGCTAGAAAATGAAAATGTTCAACAAAAACAACAACAATGACAGACACCTCAAAACTCTTGCAAGTGTTGTTACAAGATCTACCAGTTTATGTCGACCTCCTGAACGATACTCTCCTTCACTATATTATTTATTGTTGAATAATTTCGTTAAAACAAAAATATATGAAGAAGAAATGCATGTAGAAACCAAAAATAAGTGGGAGCAAGGCATGTAAGAGGAGATGGACTCCTTGGTACATAACCAGACTTGAGACTTGGCTTAATTTCCTCTAGGTAAAATAACATTGCAAAATAAATGCGTATACTTTTATAGCCTTATTTTCCACCTTAGGGACTCATAGAGGACGCATTGATGAAATCATGCTAAGACACACTCTTTTGCCATGTATTTTCCATGGTTTTGAGGATGGTAACACATGAAATATTTGATAGAGAACAATTGGTCACTACCCAACTAATCTGTAGGTCATAACTAGTCATTGGCTATGTTATCCCCATTTTGTGGGATAACTAAGGAGATTATGTCTCAAGGCCCTCAATTTGCAAATATGGAGTGTCGAGAGACCACATGACTAGAAGTGTCCACTTGCACACATGGAGGCTTGGTCTATCACCACAGTTTGGATGCATTGTTAGTGCATCCACCGTACCAGCTAGTTTCTGGATGGAATATGGGTCTTTCTCCATATAGTACAAGTCATGTATTGTGGCAAGTAATCACCCTAATATTTGAGGCAGTTAAAAATGTTGTATTTAAGCTACTTTTGATTATAGAACCCCTTCTTGGAGATTATGATTTTGACCATGTTTCACCTTGGTGAGTGTCATATATTTCCTAGTAAGTGGAAAACCTTTGGGGAAGTTTTGCAACTAGAGATCCCTTGAGGGGTCATCATACCATTCCCAACCATACTTGCCACTTTCCACCCATTTCTTTCCCATCATATTTAACCTCTTCTAGGCCCATTGAATTTAGTGACTCAAGAAGGGCATGTACCACATTTCATGGGAAGAAGGGGATGAAGGCCTAGGGGGATGGTCGTTGGAAAAAGATAGGAGCCTAAATAAGCCTTTTAGATGCTCTCCTACACAGACCTCGATAATGATGAATTGTTTCTCTTAAAATAATTGAAGGCCTACACAATAACAAACACATAATAAATTTCTCACTCGAATATAAGACTAACACAAGTGTGTTACAATGATTTACATGGTTACCCCTATGGAACTTTGTGCACCTCTTTATTCAAGTGAAATTGTGTTACTACCCCCCAAGATAATAGATTTTCTATTGGGAGTGCACATGTGTTTGGATCATTGATTAATTAATGAATAGAAATAAATGGGATTGGAAAAAGGTAGCATTGAGGAAGAAGGTGCATCACACCCCCTACAAAGGCACCCATAAATAACATAATAAATCCATTGTATGTCATGGAACTCATTGAACTATGAAGTATAACTCCTTATCCACCTCATCATCCACTACATGACCTTGAAGGGTAATCCTTGGGAGCATCCCCTACTTGAGGTTTTTGGTCTACCCAATAGGAATTTTATGACACCCCTCCCATACCTAAACTTGGTCAATTGTATAGGGTCTCTGAGAACTTATTTAATTTGATGAGTCAGTTTTGATGCACATGTTTAGGTTCCTTTCGTATTAGATGTGGTTTTCAGTTTCCATGATATTTTTACTTGATATCCTTGGAGTGCATACCTATTTGTTTTGCAGGACCTTGTTTGGTGGATAGTTTTGGAGGAACATGCCTCGCATGGGATTCCATGGGGTTTGAAGCCCACATGTTGGATTCCAAGGGACCACATGTTGGATCATAATGAATTTCCTTTGGAGTCCTATATGACACCTTGGAATACATAACCTATACCTCACATACAAAATGGCTTTCCTAGGATGGGACAAACATCACTTCTTTAGGCTTGATGTCACCTAGGGATAGGGTTTATGGTGATGGAGGTATTGTGCATTGACACATGTCATGATTTGACTAGAGGAGACATGTATTGAACCTATCACATGAAGAGGAGGCTCTAGGAGCCCCAACAACCTCCATTTTCTTCTCCAACGATTTGATCAAGGTGTCAAAACGTCCCCTAAATCGGTGACATCATCTTGTTTTACGGTTTTCAATGTGCTAAAGTAAAAATTAAATATTAATATTTGGTTTTAGGGGTAATATAAGGGTTTTTGACCCCTTATATTATGTTTTACCATAAATAAGTAGACAAGCTATGTTTTAAAATTTTTGTATAAATAGAGATCATGTGAATCTCATTTCATAACACAACTCTCCCATTTTGAGAAGGATTTGGCTCAAATTTTAATTATTTTTGGGAATTATGGTGTTTTTAAATTGTGCAATTGTCTTTTGGTGAATGGATGAGAAGAAGTGTTGCACACCTATTGAAGGCTTACTCTTTTCAATCGGATGATGATTTGCATGGTGAACTAGGGTTTTCACATCTCTTTGCTTGGAATTGGTAAGGAAAAATATGCATACACTAGTTCTTTCTTTCTCATTATTGGTTATTGTTGGAGGAGTATGTTGGATACACCCTCCATTAATTCTCCATATTATTGTTAAAGTTATAATCCATTCTTGAACAAGGGTTGCTAGGAGAAGTACAAGTGTGTACAGCCTCCTAGATTTACCCTAAGTTGGTTGCAATACCCTAGGGGGTAAGAGGATTTACACCCCTAGGGATCTTGTTGATCCAACTTGTCCTTTAAATACCTCATTCACCCAATTTTAAAGGAGATAATCTAAATATTTTGCATTGGAGAAACAAAATAGTGCATTGGGAAACATGAATTTTTGCCTTTTCAATTTTTTTGCAATTTGGGTTTTGTAGCTTGTGCCTGGTGCACCTCTTAGCCACTAGCATGTCCCCTCTAAAGGGGTATTTCTTGATGTTGTTATAAAAATTAATATACAACCATTATGGCTGCATAAACCCTAACACTCTTTCATTTATAACTTTATTTTCAACCATTAGAATTTGCTAAGAGTTTGCCACATTTATCTACTTGGTCTAGCACAACTTTTGGGTGGATTATTTGTGAGTTTTGGGGGTTGAATTTACTGTTGTAAAAAAAAATGGCTGCATCCATAAGGCTGAAAAAATATCTTCAAACATATTTTATTATAGCCTTGTTTCATTTCTAAATGCTTGTGCTCTCGTAATTGAATATCACTAGTGTTTATCTAACTTATCTCTAGCATCTTTCAGTGGAATTTTAGCAAATGTTTGGTAGATTTAATAATTATTTCTTTGTTGATATATAATTTGTTTTTACTTCTGCAATTAGGGACAACAATCTTAAATTTATTTTCTACCTAACATTATACATATATGCTTGGACTTTTATTGTGTCTCAAGAATGTACAACATTCTTCACAGTTGTTATTATCTCTTAGAAACCATTGGCTACCACTTATACACTTTTCTAAGAATTTCCGCATATTCTACCTTGACCTATAGGGGGACCTTCCTTCAACACTTCACTTTTCATCTCGTTCCCCCTAGGGTCATCGGGATTCCCCCATTGAGGTGATTCTATCATCTCTAAAGTGATGGGAATACATGCCTAAGGTGAAAGTGGGTAGGTGTTCTCAAAGTTGTTTCCATTTGGTGGTTGGGTTGAGATTTTCCCAGCCTAAAACTTGTGCAATAACATGATACACTATTTTTATCCCACAAAGGCCTATGTAACCTTCTAGATTTGGTGATTCATGAGGATATCAATGTTGGGTGAGTCATTTATCTAATTATGCGATCTTGAGAACTCTCAATCCAATCATGGTCACTAAGTTCTAAATATATATAAGCCTCTCCTAGCCTCCTCCACCAATCTATATAAGGAAGGAATTCCATGGGAAAGAGGAGAAAGAATAAATTAAAGGTATATGATAGAGGATTGTTCAAGGGATATGCTTGATACATATTAGGTTATCATTTCTTGAGTGAGCCTTGAGGAGGAGCAAGAGGAAGGATCACAATGAGAAATGCATCAGGAATGAAGGTGAAGTAGGGTTGATGTATTTTTCCATTTGATTCATGTGTGTGTGTGTGCGTGTGTGTGTGTGTGTGCATGGCTGTGTGTTTGTGTGTGTATATTTTCCCCTCCCTATGTTGTTGTATTCAGTTGTAAATGATTTATTTGACATCTCTTTCAGTATATTGGATTATATCTAGACTAGAATTGTTATTTCCTAATGCTTGGAGAATTTGTAGATTGTTGTATGTTTGTCACTTGTGTGCAGGAAGAATATCGCAGGATATGGATATTGATGCAGGAGCATTGCAAACAAGCGCAAAGCAGAGGATAGTTGGATATGCACTAGTGCACATTTTGAAGATATTTTAAATTTCAAAAGGATGGCACATTAATGTAATATCTGGAGAGACATAAGTTCTCTTAAATATTTTGGGGATTGTAACATAGATCTTGAGAGGTTGCTCTCATCTATTGGTTGTAGACAATTAATGTAATCAATGTAAACTAGTTGTCGATATTTTAATTCGATTAGATATCTTGAGGTTGTAGGAGGGAAAACTTGAGAAATCTCCCTCGTATGTATTGTATTGTATCATTATTCTCATTAGTAAGAATAGAATTTGTAGAGAAAGAGAGAATAAGAGAGAAGAGAAGAACACAGACTGTAAAAGTTGTATAAGAAGATAGCTATTGCTATAGAACCCGTGTACAGAAGCACTTGAGTTAATATAAGAATGATTTGACTCAATTTCATGGTGTTGTTATGAATCTTGTTTGCATCTATTGAATGGTATGTTTACAGTTTGCTTATATGTTTTGGTATGCATTTGTTTCAATGATTTGTGTGTATGATTTCATGTTGAATGTATGAATTATGTGAGAGGGAGAGTATGAGTTTCAATTGTTTCTCTTCGTGAGAATTCTTGCAAAGAGTGCAATGAAGGTACGGAAGGACTACGTTGATGATATTCTGAGTTTTACCTCAGAAAAGCTTAGGAGAGATAGAGTTTTCCTCATACCAGCAAAAGTTCAAGTGTAGCATAGAGTCGTGCAAGGTGTGCGTAGGAAAAGTTGAAGCCTTAGATTTTTTCCAACCAAGTGAGTGGTTGAAGAACTGTTGTCGCAAGGAGTGCGCAGAGTTGGAAGATTTTAGAGAATTAGAGATTATCATGAAGTTGAAAGGAGTGCGTGCAAGAATCCCTTAGAATATTGAGTTTGCATCTAGATTCAATATCAGGAGGGATAGAGTCTTGGAAAGTTCAAAGGAAGGACGAGGGTCGAAGTTACCTCACAGAAACCAAGCTCAGGAGGAAGGACACAAATTTATTTGGCTAGGAATATTTGAGAACTTGAACGGACGGTTGATTTTATTAGAGGGAGAAGCACATATATTCATGGACCATTGGATCCAGTGGATCAGCGGGGAGGTTAATACTGAGTGTCTTTTAACACTCGAAAGCTCAGGAGGATTAGTAGTTGTTAGATCTGGATCAATGAGAGCCATTGATTAAAGATTGGAATTTCGACATTTCGGAAGTTGGAAGTGTGGAGGAAGCTTTTTTCAGGAATCCTCGATATGAGAAATCCCGACACGATCTAAATCGTTAGATTGTGGGAGGTTCAGGACCATTGATCTGTAACAAGGAAGTCTCGAGTTCAGAATTCGGGAAAAGGGAGGAGAGTTGTTTCATGAACTCGTAAGTCATAAAATCCCGATGCGTTCAAAAGTGAGACCCCAGGGTTCAACTGGAGGTCAAATGGTAGAATAATAAGGAAGGATCTAGTGAACCATTAGCCCATTTTAGGGTTTCGGGAATCAAAGGAGTCAGGGTGACTTGCAGTAGGAATCCCAAAATCGTGAAATGCGAATTCGTGAAACTTTAAGAGCCATTCGAGTTAAGTTAGTGGTCATGCTGGTGGTCACGGGGATTGGAGGTTTTCACCTTATTCTTGTTCACGTAGGCATAACTTCTAGAATGACCTGTGGATTTATTTGTATTGAAGGATCCAGTGGGAAATAAAGATCCATTCCGACTCAGGGATATAGAAAGATCCAAAGACTGGGAGGTCAAGCAAACCTTGTTGAGGTAGGGGTGTTGCACCAGGTGGTATCAGAGCTTATAATCATTGTTTTTTGTAGGCGAGAGAAGATAGAAGGAAAGTTGTGATTTCAATTTGCGCGGAAAGATTGAAACAATGATGCCAAGGAGACGTCAAGAAAGAACTTTACCCGATCCAATCGTGGAAAGGGAAATGAGAGAACTTCATGCTCGATTGGATGCTATGGAAACAACACAGAGATGAACACCTGATACTGGAGATATCAGTGAGGTTGAAATTGAAAACGAGGTTGGAACCGAAGATGTTGTAGAAGAGCGTTTTTTCAAAGTTGTTGCAAGAATAGGGACCAGAGAAAAAATGGACATCCCAATGTATGAAGGAAACTTAGACGTTAAGGAGCTGCTAGATTGGTTTAGAGCTCTAGATAAATACTCTGACTATGAGGATATCGAAGAATATAAGAAATTAAAATAGCTTGTCACTGGATTGAAAGGGCATGCAACACTGTGGTGGGATGAATTACAGGCTGACAGGTGTTGCAAAGGAAAATAAATAATTAAATGTAGGGACAGGATGGTAGCAAATATGAAAGCCAAATTTATACCTAGAGATTACCAAATTAATTTGTTTTGAAGAATGCATAGTTTGAGACAGAAAGGGATGACAGTGAAGGAATACACTGAAGAATTTTATAGACTCAACATCAGATATGGTCATCGCGAGAGTGACGATGAAAGAGTCGCTAGATACATGAATGGCTTGAGATATGAGATTCAATATGAAATGAGCATGGTGACAATCAGGAATGTGGAAGATGCTTATCATATTGCTTCAAAGTCAGAAGTGAAATTGTCCTGAAAGCAAGGTCAAACAAGAAGAGGTAGAAGTCGAAGCAGAGGCAAAGAAATTGCCCAAGACAGAGTACAGAATCCCAAGGATGAAGAAAAGAAACTGTTAGAAAAACAGGATCGCGGAGCAATAAAATAAAACAAATGCATAAACAAAACACAAAATACACACAATACAAGAGAGACACAGATTTACGTGGTTCACCCAGTGTGGGCTACATCCACCAAAGAAATTGCCAGGTCCTTCCTTTATTATTATCCAACAAATGAAGGGATACAACCTATAGAAAAACCCGTTGTAACTTCCTCTTCTTTCTCTCACAGTCTCCTCTCTCAGAATACAATATTCACCATCATCCATAGTCGCAATACATTTCCCTCATAAAAGAGGGTTGCCTTCTAGGGAAAAAACCCTAACATAATCTCTACCGTTAGATCTGCGACCTTATAATGAACGGTCCATATTTACAATGAAATTACAATATACTTTTACAAGGTAATTTTTTCTTCAGGGGCTTCTCCCCCGAACCCCCGTTGGGGGCCCACTTGCCCCTAGACCCCATAGTCGGGGGGATAGCCCCCCCGGACCCCGCAGAGGGGGTACCCCCCCTCTGCACTCCCCCGCGTGGAAGAGTGTACGTACTTCTAGGGTGTAAATACTTCATGGGGTATAAACACAGCTGAAAGCAAGGACCTCTGAATCAGGAATATAATTAGGCTCCACAACCAACAATCTCCCACTTGGAGACTGATCTCAACAACTCCACCAGTGTTGTATATGCTGGACTTTGAACCTTCTTGGACCTGGAAAATTTCTCATTTTCACCTTCATTCTTGAAGACCAACTGAAACTGAGCAAGAACTCAGTTTCTCCCTAGTTACTCACTTTGTTAACATGTCTGTAGGATTCTAGCTAGTGTGTATCCTTTCCAGCTTCAATTGTCCATCTTCCAAGGCGGATCGTATGAAGTGGTACCTCAATTGTATATGCTTAGTCTTCGAAGGGAAGGTTGAGTTCTTTGCAAGGTGAATGGCACTCTAACTGTCACAGTACAACCGGTTGTTCTCCTGCTTCTTTCCCAATTCCTCCATAAACCTTTGTAACCAAATCATCTCTTTACCTCTGTAGCAGCAACACACTCTGCCTCTGTTGTTGAAAGTGAAACAACCTTTTGCAGTTTTGAAATCCAACTTACTCTTGTTCCACCTATAGTAAAAACATACCATGTGGTGCTCCTCCTGTTGTCTTTATCACCTGCCATATCTAAATCAACATATCCCTGTAGAAAAGTGTTTGAACCTCCAAAACATAATGCATGTGTAGTAGTACCTCTCAAATACCTGAGAATCCACTTTACTGCCTCCCAATGTTCTTTACCTGGATTGTTCATACACCTGCTCACAACTCCCACTGCATGTGCAATATCTGGTCTTGTGCAAACCATTGCATACATCGAGATGCCAACTACTGATGAATAAGGGACCCTGGACATGTATTATATCTCCTCCTGTGTCTTGGGACACATTTCCTTAGTTTATTTGAAATGGCTGGCCAAAGGTGTACTAACTAGTTTTGCATTCTGCATTCTAAACCTCTCCAACACCTTCTCTGTGTACTCACCCTGAGACAATGTCAGTTTGCAATTTTTCCTGTCTCTTGTTATTCTCATACCAAGGATT
>ML791621.1:59211-78374 GCA_009831015.1 Picea engelmannii
TACAGAAAGAATCAAAGCATCTTGTAACACATCACCTGTTACATTTGCTTCCTGATTTCTCTCTTGTTGTCCATCTCTTTGTTTCTTTGGAGCTCTGCAGTCTTTCTTCAGATGTCCTTTCTTCCCACAATTCCAGCACTCTACCTTTCCAAGTCTGGATTTGGATTTGACCTTCCTATAATTTCTACGGTTTCTTGAGCCCTTTCCTCTATCCTTTTGTCTTCCCCTGTTCTCCATGTTCAAGGCATTTCCTGATGTCTCACCTGTGATTTTCCGTTGCATTTCCTCACTAAGGATAACACCAACAACATCATCAAATTTTAAATTATTTGAACCAGAGACAGAGTTACTTACAGCCATGACCAAGCCATTCCATCTTTCTGGCAATGAGCACAAGATTAGAAGATCCCTAACCTCATCATCAAAGTCCACTTTTATAGAACTTATTTGATTAGTAACCGTATTAAATTCATTTAAATGATCTACAACAAACCCACCTTCTGACATCTTCATATTAAATAATCTCTTCATTAGAAATACCTTACTCAACGTCGAGGGTTTTTCATACAATTTGGACAACGTTTCCATCAAACCCTTCGTTGTCTTTTCTTTCGAAATATTGAAAGTCGTTGACGCTGCTAGGCTCAGCCGTATCGTTCCTAGAGCCTTTCTGTCAAGAATCTCCCATTCTTCGTCCTTCATGGCCGTCGGCTTCTTTTCTACTCCACTCAATGGTAGGAATAGATCCTTCTGATATAAATAGTCTCCCATCTGCATCTTCCATAACTGGTAGTTTTGGCCGTTAAATTTCTTGACCCTAAACTTTCCATCTTCCGACATTGCTCCCACTCGAACCAGGAACCCTCTTTTCCTGCTAGTTACCTTATGCTCTGACACCAGTTGTTAGAAAAACAGGACCATGGAGCAATAAAATAAAACAAATGTAGAAACAAAACACAAAAGACACACAATACAAGAGAGATACATATTTACGTGGTTCACCCAGTGTGGGCTACGTCCACCAGATAAATTGCCAGGTCCTTCCTTTATTATTATCCAGCAAATGAAGGGATACAACCTACAGCAAAACCCATTGTAAATTCATCTTCTTTCTCTCACAGTCTCCTCTATTAGAATACAATATTCACCATCATCCATAGCCGCAATACATTTCCCTCATAAAATAGGGTTGCCTTCTAGGGAAAAAACCCTAACATAATCTCTACCGTTAGATCTGCGACCTTATAATGAATGGTCCAGATTTACAATGAAATTACAATATACTTTTACAAGGCAATTTTTTCTTCGGGGGATTTGCCCCCGAACCCCCGCTGGGGGCCCACTTGCCCCCAGACCCCGCAGAGGGGGTACCCCCCCTCTGCACTCCCCCGTGTGGAAGAGTGTACATACTTCTGGGGTGTAAATACTTCATGGGGTATAAACACGTCTAAAAGCAAGGACCTCTGAATCAAGAAGATAATCAGGCTCCACAACCAACATAAACCTCATAATCACCCAGAAAGGGGAGGAACATTACAAGGAGGACAATAGGCCGACAGGAACACTTTTCCTTGAGAAAGAGGAAGAGGAAGAGGCAGAGGAGGTGAAATAAAAATTCTTTTCTATGGAAAGATTGGAAACAAATCTTTTGAATGTCCCAATAAAGCAATATATGGAGGATTCGAAGCTCACATTTAAGAAGAGAAAAGGTGAAATTTTTAGGGAGAAGATGCAGAAGGCAGAAGATCCTTAATGATGAGGAAAATTCTCTTGAAGCTAGGGAAAGATATAGAGAATCCAATCCAGAGGAAAAAATTGTTTAGAACTTCTTGCAAGACCAAGGATAGGGTATGCAAGGTAATTTTTGATAGTGGAAGTACAAACAATCTAGTATCCACAAAAATGGTGGAAAAGCTGGAATTGGAGATAGTTTCACATCCGAGCCCATACAAAGTTTCGTGGTTGAAAAAATGGGCATCAGGTAACAGTCACTAAACAATTTTTAGTTGAATTTAAGATAGGGGGATATAGAGATGAGATATTATGTGATGTTATTCCCATATATGTTTTTCATATTTTGTTGGGGAGGCTGTGGCAATATGACATGAATTTTGTCCATCACGAAAGAAAGAACACATACACTTTGGAGAAGAATGGTAGGATGCATATGTTGTTACCAATTGAAGACAAGAAGTTGAAAGAAGAAACAAGTAATACTATAATTCTAATGAGAGGGAAGGAACTTTTTGATGAAGTCAACAAATATGAAGAAATGCAGTTTGTTGTGGTGAGAAAACCTAGAGTCATCTTGACTAGTACCTCAATGGATGACCTACCTGAGGAGATTCAGGAAATGTTGGAGAATTTTGTTGATATAGTGGTGGACAATTTACCTTGTTCGTTGCTGCCCATCAAAAGTATAATCCATCATATTGACCGTATACCAGTGACATGTTTTCCAAACAAAGAAGTGTACAGATTGACGTCGTAGGAGAATGAAGAGGTTAAGAAGCAAGTCTAGGATTTGATGAACAAAGGGTTGATTATAGAAAGATTGAGTCCATGCATTGTGCCAACAGTGTTAAGTCCGAAGAAGGATGGTGGATGGAGAATGTGTACAAACTCGAGGGCTATAAACAAAATCACCATCAAGTATAGATTTCCTTTACCTAGGATGGATGACTTGATGGATTTCTTGAGTGGAGCAAAGTTTTTTTCAAAAATTGATTTGAAAAGTGGATATCATCATATTAGAATGAGGAAAAGTGATGAATGGAAGACAACATTCAAGACGAATGAAGGATTGTATGAATGGCTTGTCATGTCGTTTGGTTTGACGAATGCGCCAAGTACTTTTATGAGATTGATTAATGAAGTCTTGAAAGATTTCATTGGGAAGTTCGTAATTGTGTCTTGATGATATATTGATCTTCAGTAAGAATGAGGAAGAACATTTGAGACATTTAACTCTAGTGATGAGGAGGTTACAGCAAGAGAAGTTGTTGATAAATCTGAAGAAGTCGTCTTTCATGAAGACGAAACTCATTTATTTGGGGTTCGTGATCTCTTCGAACGAGTTGAAGATGGATATGGAGAAGGTAAAAACAATCAAAGAATGGTCATCGCCAAGGAGTATCTTTGAAGTCACAAGATTCCATGGATTAGCCAATGTATACAGGAAGTTCATCAGAAATTTTAGTGGAATTTGTGCGCCAATGATGGACACAGTCAAGAAAAGATATAAATATTTTCATTGGACATAGGAAGTGGAGAAAAGATTCAAGTTGTTAAAGGAGAAGATAAATGGACAGTCAGTTCTGGTAATGCCAGATTTTAGTAAGATATTTCAAGTGAGATGTGATGCAAGTGGATTTGCGATCTAAGCAGTCTTAAGTCAAGACAATAGACCAGTTGCATACTTCAGTGAGAAGTTGAATGATGCCAAAAGGAATTATTACACATATTATAAAGAGTTTTATGCATTCATACAAGCATTGAAGAAATGGAGGAACTACCTGGTTCCAAAAGAGTTTGTTTTGTATAGAGACAACCGGGCCTTATAGTTTGTAACCAGACAGGAAAAAATGAACCAGAAACATGCAAAATGGATTGAATTTATGCAAAACTTTACTTTTGTTATAAAGCACATTTCTGGAAATGCTAACAAGGTTGTTGATGCATTGAGCAGGAAATGTTTGATTCTGCAACAGTTTCGTGTGAAAACCTTAGGTTTTGATAGCCTTAAGGAAATGTACAAAGATGATTCATATTTAAAGGATGCTTATGAAGCATGTGAGAATCTTGTTCTGAGAGACAAGAGCCAATGGATTGAATACTTGATCCGAGATGGATTGCTATTCAAAGTAAATTAGTTGTGTATCTCGAAGAGTTCTATGAGAGAAAAATGTTTGAAGGAAAACCATAGTGGGGGATTGGCTAGAAATTTTGGCCATGATAAAACATTTTTGCAACTGAACAGTTTGTACTATTGTCGAGGAATGAGGAAGGATGTCAAAAAATTTGTCAATAGATGTATAATTTTCCAACACGCAAAGGGGAAAAGACAGAATACAGGGTTGTATCAACCATTGTCAGTACCAGAGAGGCCGTGGGATGTGGTAAGCATGGATTTTGTGTTAGGACTGCCAAGGACACGTAGAGGTTGTGATTCCATATTCATGGTAGTCGACAAATTATAAAGAAATGGGACATTTTATTCCATTTCAGAAAACTAGTGATGCAACACACATTGCAAATCTATTTTTCAAAGAAGGTGTTTGACTTCATGGTTTACCCAAGCATATTGTTTCAGATAGAGATACCAAATTTGTTGGTCATTTCTGGAGGACACTATGGAAAAATTTGGGAATGAATCTATCTTTTAGCTCAGCATATCACCCTCAGACAGATGGATAGACTAAGGTAGTAAATCAAAGTTTGGGAGGCTTATTGAGAAATTTAGTTGTTGAACATCATAGTCAGTGGGATTAGATTCTTCCGCAAGCGGAATTTTCACATAATGACTCACCTAATAGGAGCACAAGACAGAGCCCATTTCAGATAATGTATGGAATGCAGCCAAGAGGAGTATATGAGTTGAGATACTTAGAGCATAGTGAGTTCAGAAGTGCTGGAGCAGAAGATTTTGTAGCAGAGATGCAGGAGCTCCACAGTAAGATTGAAGAGCGATTGTAGAATTCCAACTAGGAATACAAGTGCAGAGCAGATCAGCATAGAAGAGAGATTCAGTTTGAAGTGGGAGGTCTACTCTTAGCACATCTAACAAAAGAAAGGTTCCCAATGGGAACATATAACTAGTTGAAGATGAAAAATATAGGGTCGTGTAAGATTCTGAGAAAAATTGAGGCAAATTCTTATGAAATATAAATGTCAGATGATGTGGGCATATCACCCATATTCAATGTAGAAGATATGTATCCTTATAGAGCATATGAAGAAGATGGGGAAGAGAATCAGAAAGAAGTTCAGTGGGTCAAACAGATGCCTGTACTTGAAAAGTCGTAGATGGAAAAGATCATTGATCAGAGAGTTGGTAAGAAGACCTAAAGAAACACATATTTTAAATATTTGATAAAGTGGAAGGGACACCTGATTGAGGATGCCAATTGGGAAAGAGAAGAAGATATCCAGAAACATGGATAGACAATGCAGGAGCTCATGGACAAGATTCCATGAATATTTTATCCAGAGGAGTATGATGCAGGAGCATCGCAAGCAAGCACAAAGTGGAGGACAGTTGGATATGCACCAGCATACAATTTGAAGATATTTTGAATTTCAAAAGGATGGCACATTAATTTAATATCTTGAGAGACATAACTGCTCTTAAATATTTTAGGGATTGTAATTCATATCTTGAGTGGTTGCTCTCATCTATCGGTTTTAGACAATTAATGTAATCAATGTAAAGTAGTTGTAGAGCTTTTAATTTGATTAGATAGCTTGAGGTTGTAGGAGGGAAAACTTGAGAAAGCTCCCTCATATGTATTGTATTGTATCATTATTCTCATTGGTAAGAATAGAAGTTGTAGAGAAAGAGAGCATAGGAGAGCAAAGAAGAACAAAGACTGTAGAAGTTGTATAAGAAAATAGTTATTTCTATAGAACCCGTGTACAGAAGAACTTGAGTTAATATAAGAATGTTTTGACTCAATTTCATGGTGTTTTTATGAATCATGTTTGCATTTATTCAATGGTATGTTTACACTTTGTATATATGTTATGTTATGCATTTGTTTCAATTCTTTGTGTGTATGATTTCATGTTGAATGTATGAAGGCTGTGAGAGGTAGAGTATGAGTTTCAATTGTTTCTCTTCCCGAGAATTCCTGCAAAGAGTGCAGTGAAGGTCCACAAGGAGTGTGTTGACGAGATTCTGAGTTTTACCTTAGAAAAGCTCAGGAGAGATAGAGTTGTCCTCATACCAGCACAAGTGCAAGTATAGCATAGATTCATGCAAGGTGTGTGTAGGCCAGGTTCAAGCCTTAGATTTTTGCCAACCAAGTGAGTGTTTGAAGAACTGTTGTTGCAAGGAGTGCGCAGAGTTGGAAGATTTCAGATAATCATATATTATTGTGAAGCTGCAAGGAGTGCATCAAGGTCATGAGGGATAGATTCTTGGAAAGTTCAAATGAAGGACAAGGGTCGAATTGACCTCACAGAAACCAAGATCGGGAGGAAGGATGCCAAGTTATTTGGACAAGAATCTTTGATAAATTGAACGAACGGTTGATTTTCTCAGAGGGAGAATCATAGATATCCATGGACCATTGGATCCAGTGGATCAGCAGGGAGGTTAAGACCATGTGTCTTTTAACACTCACAAGCTTGGGAGGATTAGTAGCCTTCAGATCTGGATCAACGAGAGCCGTTGATTGGAGATTGGATTTTTGACATTTCGAAAATCATAAGTGTGGAGGAAGTTGTTTTCGAGAATCCTCGATACGCGAAATCCTGACACGATCTGAACCATTAGATCGTGGGAGGTTCAAAACCATTGATCCGTAGCAAGGAATTTGTGAGTTCGGACTTTAGGAAAAGGGAGCATAGTTTCATCACAAACTCGTAAGTTGTGAAATCTTGACACGCTTGGAAGTGAGACCCTAGGGTTCGATTGGAGGTCATATGGTAAAAGAATAAGGAAGGATATAGTGAACTGTTAACCCATTTCAGGGTTTCGAGAATCAAAGGAGTTGGGGTGACTTGCAACATAAATCCTGAAATCACGAAACGCGAAGTCACAAAACTTGAAGAGCCATTCGGGTTAATTCAGTGGTCACGTCGGTGGTCACAGGGAGTGGAGGTTCACACCTTGTGCTTGTTTGTGCAGACGTAACTTCTAGAGGGACCTGTGGATTTATTTGTATTGAAGGTTCCAGTGGGAACTAAACATCCATTATGTATTAGGGATATAGAAAGATCCAAAGACCGGGAGGTCAAGCAGACCCTGTTGAGGTAGGGGTGTTGTGCTAGATCTGCATCTAGGGAGTTTCATTAGCTAGGGAATACAAGGAAAACCATAATTAAATAGGTATTTCATTCTCTCTCTCTATCTCTCTCTCTCTCTCTCAGTGTAAAAAGGAATCAATTTGTTTAGATATATGGAAACCCCCCATTGGAATTATTTTCATTGATGTCAAAGGATTAATGTTGTCATTAATGCCATTTTATGACATTTCAATACACATAGGATTTAAAATATTGATTTATATATAGGTTTACAAGTATATTAAAACAGGGGCGCATGCAAAAAAGTAAAAAGTGAAATGGTGGTTTAAAACCCAAGGGTTTGGGTATTTTCCCATGGGTTTTGCCAATGGTATTTGAAAAGATAAAATAAAATAAGGGGAATCAATTATTTAATTAATGGACATGTAACTTCATGAAGGATTATAAAAGGGTATAAAAAGAGAAAGTGTCTGTGTGAAAAATGGATGAGCAAAGATTGAATATCGTTCCAAAAGGGAAGAGTTGTGAAATTAGTTTCAGGTCAACTTGGTATGTTCATGGTAAAATACTTTTTAGGATGTTTTAGACCTTGAAATTTTGAAGAGATGGAGGATAGATATCTAAGTACAAGTGATAAAAAAATTATATCTTTTTCCATTACACTTTTGGATATATTCCTTGTGGAAGTTAGGGTTCCCGGATGCTCCTGAAATCAATTTCAAATAGTTCAGCTTGGCACTTTCGATACAACTTATTTTCTAGGACGTTTCAAACCTTGAAATTTTGAAAATATATAGGATGATATTTGGGTACATGAGGTAAAAATTCCATATGTTTTTTCATGTTACTTTATTATATATTCCCTATAGAAGTTAGGGTTCCTAAATGCTCCTTAAATCAGTTTCAAATAGGTCATCTTGGCTCTTTCGCTATGAATTATTTTATAGGATGTTTCATACCATGAAATTTTAAGTAGAAGGAGGAGAGATATTGAGGTACATGTGATCAAAATTTTAGATTTTTTTTTTGTTACACTTTAAAAGATATGCTCTTTGGAAGTTAGTGATCTTGAATTCTCCTAAAATCAGATTCAAGCATGTTAGTTTGGAATTTTCACTATAACCTATTTTTTGGGACTCTCCAGACTATGCAAATTTTAGAGAATAAACAATAAATACATAAGTACCTTAGGAAAAAATTAATATATTAGTTCATTGTACTTTCTTATATATTCCTTGTGGAAAATAGGGTTACAAAATGCTCTTGAAATCAATTTCAAACATGTAAGTTTAGAATTTTCACTATAACATCTTTTTTGGGACTCTTTAGATTGTGAAAAATTCAGAGAATGGAGGAGACATACAAAAGTGCCTTAGTTAAAAATTTCAGAATCCAATTTTCAAAAATAGATACATGGCAGGTTGTACAATGTTTTTCTTGGGAACAAGTCTAAAACAACAAGCTTTGTAAAAGTTACCATTTGGAAATTCAAATTTTGTTTAGACCCGGTAAAGGAAGAAGTAGTGAGCATACATAGTGAAGGAAAAATAAGTGAGTAGAACTTGTGAAGGTATAAGTAGTGAGAAGACCTGGTGAAGTTAGAAGTAACAAGCACATTAGGTGAAGGTTCGTGCAACTCACACAATGAGAATGGTGCCTCTTGCTAATTTGGTACTTAGCAGTGGGTATTGGTGTCTATGAAGATATATAAGAGTAGTTTGGTGCCACTCAAACAAAGATATTGGTGTCTCTTTATAGGTTAGTTCTTAGCAGTAGGGATTTGTGTCTCTAGTTGATTCGTGTCTACGAAGATATGTAAGAGTATTTTGTTTCCTACTAGGATTTGTACCAGTGGGGATTGTTGTCTCTAGTAGGTTGGTGCCTACAAATATTTGTAACAGCAGGTTGGTTCCTACATATAATTATAAAGAAAATTTCTATTGTTTTCTCCCGAAATGGTTTCCATGTAAATCTTTTGTTCATGTTTTGCAGTTAATAGATATCATATATGGTTTTTTCTTATGGTTGATGAATGTTTGAAAAATAAAAAAAAAGCATCTCAAACATATTCACCACCTGTCCCTCAATATAAGTGTGTTCTCAAAAATTGGTATCAGAGCAGATTCCTTCAGAAATAATCTAACCATTGGAAGGCAGATATTAGGAGAACACATGGTCGGTCAAGAAGGTTTATCAACAAATAGGGATCCATTTTTTAAAGGAGAAAAATATGCATTATGGAGAATAAGGTTGCGAACTTATTTAATGGATCTTGGTTTTGATATTTGGAAATAAGTTGTGACTAGTTGTACAAGCCCAACAACTCCACCAATAGATGCAGTCCGAAACAAGACTAGTGAAAACAATGCAAAATCCACAAATGCATCCTATTAAAATCCAATTTAGTAAAGGTGATGCATTTTGGATCAACAAAATAAATTTGGGATAATATTCAAAATATTTATGAAGGAAATGACAAGTTTAGGAAGGAAAAGATCCAAACTGATAGAAGGAAATTCAAGAGTTTGAAAATGAAATATGAAGAAAAATTTGGAACCTATCTCCTAAATGTGGATGAAATTGTCAATACCATCAAAGGACTTGGTTAAAAATTTGAAGAACCAATGATTGTACAAAACACGTTAAGGCCACTCCCTTTAAGGTTTGATGACAAAGTCTCTGCATTAAAGAAATGAAATATCTTGATAAACTGACATTGGATGGATTACATGGTATCCAAACGACATATGAAATGAGGACAGAAAAAGATGAGCCATCAAAGAGACAAGTAGCCTTCAAATCTTAAAAGAAGAAAAAGAACAAAGACAATGAATCAAGAGATACCTCTGACTATGAATCAAATGCAAATGAAGCCCATTTTGTGAGGAAAATCAAGAAATGATTTGCAAAACATAAATGTAAGCTACCCTTCAAATGATTTAACTGTGGAAAAGTAGGAAATTTTTCTACTAAGTGTCCAAACGAGAAAAAAGAAATTAGTGATGATGAAGAATACCATAACATTAAGAAAGAAATCAAATCTCATCAACAGAAAAAGAACTACAAAATGGGTAAACATGAAAATACAAAGACCACTTACAAACAAAATAAAAGTCTTTACTCCAAACAGGATAGTGGCTCATCTGAAGAAATAAGTGAAAGAAATTTTATACTGATAGAGAATAAACTATCATTATGGAAATCGAAACAAATATTTATTAAGAAACAATGGATTCATAAGAAGAGGAAAATCTCGAAACATATGGGGAAGTGGATATTGAATAAGAACTCATGTGTGTGTTTAGAGAAATAAAGAATATTAGGAAAAATATTTTGAAACAAAATAAGTAGCTACAAAAATATGAAGAAGAGGATCATGATTCAAAAAACATAATGTCACAAAACCTTGAAGAAATAGAAAATATTATCATGAATCTAAAGGCTCAATTAGATGAGGAAAGAAGGATATAAGAAGTGGTGAGAATCCAGCTGAAGGAAAATGAAGAAAAATATGAGAAACTAGAATCTGAAATGGTTTCCTTAAGAAAGGAACTATAGAAAACAACTATTAAGTTGAATAGAAACTTGAAGTTTTAAAAGAGTATTGAAACCTTAGACAATATCATGAATTTTCAAAGGACTGGATTCATTAAAATTGGTCTTGGATACGATGTTGAAACCTTTCTACAACTAGGGAAGTTTAATTTGTTTCATGTGGAGTTCAGATTGATTTGTTAGAAGAGAAACATATTGTTGATTGTGTTGAATATATTGATGAGTTTCCTATTCCTCACATGCTAGGATTTGAGCATGATGTTACATATGAAATTATTGTTTATATGTCAGGTTTTTCTACTCCAATAAGTGAACCTGACCTTGAGCCCAATTCCTTTGTCCATCCAACACAAAATTAGGTTCCCTATCATCATCCTCTCCATAAAAATTGAAGGAATTTCAATAATTCTTCAGATATTTTCATAAGAGACATGAAAGACACAATTGTGGACCAGTGTTGACTCCTAGGATAGATTTTGGTTGGATTGATGGACAGTTGTGGAACCATTTGAACAAATTTTTGAAGACCTCATATCATTGTGTACCATTAGTTGTGTAATCATGTAGTCTTCCTCTTAATTACTAATGATTTCCTTGGAAGTGATCAATCATGGATTAGCCAATTGGAGTTTTCACTTCTTATTGATCGACTGAATTTTGACTGGGTTGTCCATCGACTATAATTTTTTATGAGAACTATTGTTGCTACTTATTGATCCCTCAAGGGGGGGAATACTTTAATTTGTTGATATGTGAACCCAACTAACGTCTTCTTGTTGAATCGACTTGGATTATCCGAGATTGACCAAACCATGTTTGACTATTATTGGAGATGTAATACTATTTATGTTGGATATAGATATTGTATAGATTGTCTGAGACTGATTATATTACGTTGTTGGTGATAATGTTTATACTTCTTCAAGAGTGTTTTTTTATTGTGTTTGAGTAGGTTTTGTAGTCAGAACAAATTAAGGGATATGAAATTGGGAGAAATAACCATGTCATCAAGACACTAAGTTCTTAAGGAGAAGCAAAATATCAGGGGGATAATTGTTTTTCCATTGATGTCAAGGAGGGAAAGTTGCAGACAGGGGGAGAATTCTCTCTATGCCTAGTGGACTATTGTTGCTCAAAAAAATTTATCACCTAGGTTTTTTCACTCTTGGAAAAATAAAATAAAAATCGATATCAAAAGAAATAAATTTTGAATGATTATCAGTTCATAGCATAGCACTTAGTATCAACCTCATCACACATTTTATGTATCGAAAATATGAGTCTGTATGCTCAAGATATTCACATTTTTGTTCAGTTTCCCAATAAGCACTTTTTCCATGTCAACACGTGTAATTTTTCTTGGAACTAATATTTTCTTGGAACCATTCCCATTTTCCGAACCATGCCCATTTTCTTGGAACCACACATTTTCTTGGAACCACACATTTTCTTGGTTCTTCATCCGATACTCCATATTTCAGACTTAGCCATTTTTCCATTTTCTTCATTCTCCACTCTCCACACTTTTTACTTAGCCATTTTTACTTCATTACACTCTACTCTCACTCCTCACTATCCTCCATACTTAACCATTTCCATACTTAACCCATTTCCATACTTAGTCTATTTTCATTTTCATTATCCACTTAGTTAATTTTCATTATACCCACCACTTAGTCATTTTCATAATACATTTCCACATTCATTTTCATAATTCATTTCCATTTTCCATGTCCACTTATTTATTTTCATTATTATTTTAGTAATTAATTTCTATTTTCCATTAACCATTTTACATTTCCATTTACCATTTACCATTTTAATTTTCCTATTTCCATTTTCCATTTTCTATATTTTCACAATTTCTACATTCATTTCCATAATTCATTTCCATTTTCTAGTTCATTCTCATAATTTATTTACATTTTCCTTTTTCCATTTTTATTTTTCATATTTCATATTTCATATTTCATTTCCATTTTCTTACTTTCATGTACCATATTTCATGTAATTTCATTATATACTTCCTCACACTTACCATGTTTTACTTTTCTTACACTTAGACAAATTCAAGTAATGTGGGGTGGGGTTGGAACAAGTCTCAGGTCCGCATGTCCATAGGTCCACAATATTGTTGCATCCATTTTGCTTTTCTTACTTCCACATCCTCCAAAATGCACTTTTCACCTTTTTCATATTTAGTCATTTTCTTGAAATGCATATGCAGAGGAACATACCATTTGTAGTCTCTAGTTATGCATTTCCGCAGTCCTGCATACTCCATAATGCCCTCTCTGTTCCCCTCTTTCTCCTCATACTTAGTCATTTTTACCATTTTCATCCCCTCAACTACCTCCTTTACCTCTACATTACTATAAATCCAAAAACCCTACATTTTTGTTTTTAATATTATTTCTTATCCTATGTTTCTTCCACATTTTCATGGACCTACCATATTGAAACATGTTGTGGCGACATGGACCAATGCCAAAATTACATGTGAAAATGACATGGAACAACCCCCAAATGACATGTGGTGGTGACATGGACTAATCTAATAATGACATGTGGTAGTGATGATGACCTACCCATGAGTGACACATGGTGATGACATGGGCACTAATTGGGTTGTGACTGGGCTATCACTGGATGTTGAATGGGCCATTAAAATTTAATTAATTCATGAAACTTTCCTAAGGCACGAGAAATACACCAAAGTCTCCATAATATCCTATTGGCCCTCGACCAAGTTTTGAAAGAACCTTGGTCGTGCTTGACTATTTTTGGGACTTCGACAGGCTGGTCAAAGAAACAGCACCCAAGTGAAGCAGATATCACGAGATCTCACCCATTTTTCAGGCTTTTGGGGATTTTAGGGTTTATGTAATGGGTATGGGATGTCGACCCATGGGTTCACCCATGTTTAGTCCCATTTTGTAATGTATAAATAAGTAGATAGGACTTAGAGCGAAAGGAGTCGAAGGTGTGGCTTAGTGCATGAATAGTTGGCTTAGTGCACGAATGTATTAAGGCTTGCAGAGCTAAGTGCAAGAGTTGTGTAAGGCTTTGGGATTTGACCTAATTCAGGGAAGGAGGATCTGGTGAGGTGTGCATAGATATCTTATCCTATGTGGAATTGGCTCTGTAGCTGGGTGTCTATAAGGAGATTGAAGCAGACTAATAAAGAAGAGAATAGTTGGTGGATGTAGCCCCACACTGGGGTGAAACACGTATCTCCTATGTAATTGTGCTTTGTGAAATGTTATTCATGGTGTTTATGTGTTTATGTGCTTAATATTGATGCCCGGTAGATTGATTCATTGATGCTTAGTGCTTTATATATGAATGAATGTTAGATATTCTCTGATGCTATGTGCTAAAGATTAGATGTGCTTAAATCTTGGTTACTACTACGTTGATATACAATTAGGGTTAATATGCGATGTGAATAAGAATTATAACTTCATGAATGTTATTGGCTAAGTGCTCTGTTAAGTATCGTGATCACAGATTCGTGTCCTAGGTAGGTTGTAGACACTTGAGTCTTGCAACCCCCCCATGTTGAAATTACTAAGACAACTGAGAGGGGGGTAAATTAGTTGTTATTGTGCTTAAACAATTTTAAGTCTATTAAACCATTCTTAATATTTCTTCAAGTGATCATCAATATTATACAACATATGGACAACATAAATAATGAGCATCAGTCACACATAAGATATACACAAAGACATATTTTTACAAGGAAACCCATAAAGGGAGAAAACCTCTTCTTCTTCGAAATGATAGGCAGTCCTTTAAGTTATGTACATCATCTATGTTTGAGCACCAACTCAAAGTGAGGCTACTACCTCTATTTTACAAGTTCCAACTTGTTTAGAGCACCAATTCTCTAGTTTCTCTAGCACCGACTAGAAGGAAGCACCAACTCCCTGAGTGTTCTAGCACCGAATGGATGGAAGCACCTACTTCCACTTGTACAAGCACCAACTTGTTTGAGAGCACCAACTCTCTGGTTTCTCTAGCACCCACTAGAAGGAAGCACCAACTCCCTGAGTGTTCCAGCACCGACTGGATGGAAGCACCTACTTCCACTTATACAAGCACCAACTTGCATATAGAAAAATCTGTGTTTTCCCAAGCACCACCTTGCCACCCTATTTTCTAGCCACAACTAGATGGAAGCTACAACTCCCAATATTCAAGCACCAACTTGAATATCAGAGGACCACAGTCCTCCCTAGAACCACCCTACATCCCTTATATAAATAAATGATTGAATAACCAACAACATAGATAAATCGATTCTTACCACTTCTTCTTTGTTATGTAAATCTAGTTTGCTTCTAACTGCTTTGCGATTCTTCTCTTCCTCTGTTTGTTCTACAATTCTGCTCTGCTTCAAGTTGTTCTGCAATTCTTCTCTTCCTCTGTCTATTCTGCAATTTTGTTCTACAATTCTTCTCTTCCTCTGTCTTTTCTGCAATTTTTCTCTGCTTCAAGTTGTTCTGCAATTCTTCTCTTCCTCTGTCTGTTCTGCAATTTTTCTCTACTTCAAGTTATTCTTCAATTCTTCGCTTTCTTCTGTCTATTCCTCATCTGTTACTCATCTATGAGTTTTATCTCACACTACACATACTGTCGGTCTCACACTGTGCATACTGTAATTTTCCCTTTCTTATAGTTCAACTCATTTTTCATTCAGAACAACCAACCATCCACAGTCATTGCATCTCCATTTTATCCTATACCACCTATTCAGTTACACCTTGAATCTCCAAGAAAACGCATCAGCAACTGAATCACCAACCATCCAAGAATCATGATTAAGTTCTGCTAACTGAATCGTAACTGATTGATTACCTGTGAGGTGAAATAGTAACCCTTCGATCAAGTTTCCAATTAACCAGTACTGCTGGATTAAATCTGCAGGATTTCGCGTTTATCTCATATGCCCACTAGTTGTGACAGAGCACTAAATAGAGTTTGAATTTTGTGATTTCGCATCTCGGCATTCCTGTGATGAAGGGTCTTGACACTCCAAGTCATGATCACTGAAACTCCGAGATGGATCTTATCAATGTTATCTTCTTCCCCTCACGTGACCACCGGTGGTGACCACAGGCTACACCAAAAGGCGCTTCATATTTCATGAACTTATGAACTTTATCAAGCCTGATCAATGGTCGAGATCTCCAATGATCCGATAGTCCAAATCTCATTGCGATCTCGCATATCGTGATTCCTGTGATGAAGGATCTTAATACTCCGAGTCGTAATCACAGAGATTCGGAGATGGAGCTTAACACTGCTATCTTCTTCCTCCATCTTCCGCAGATGTAACCACTGGCTGTGACCATAGCCTTATTCGAAAACGCATTTTGCACTTTCGCGTCTTGGGTATTCTGTGATGAGTCCTCTTGACTCTCCATGTCACAAACTTTGAAATAGAGCTTGGCTTCTCTAGCTATGCTCTCCAGCTCTCGACAATGTGACCACAAGATATGACCACTCGCTAATCAAATGAGCACTTCACTCCTTTGACTTTCCAATCAGCGAAATGTTAATCCCTCGCCACATGTCCCTCTTGGATCAACGGTCAATATATTATCGCGATTTCACAACTTCATGGGCCTTTGTCGTGCTTGATCAATGGTCCACGATCTCGATGATTCGACAGTCCAGATCTTTTCCTGATCTCGCATATTGCGAGTTCCCACACCATGCTACGTTGACTCCTCCAATGTGAAAGTCAGTGAAATTCCAATCGCTTGCCATGTGTCCTATGACTCCAACGGTCAGGATTGTTATCGCAATTTCGCATATCGCGAGTCGAAACCTCTTTCCTTTGGATTTCCCGATCTGTGAAACTCCGAAACAAAACCTTTGTTATGCTTTGATTGTTTTCCTACTTCTGAGATTACACTGTTGATCTTGCCATTATCGCCTACTGATCATGTTGATCTTCGCCATCTAATCGTGTTGATCTTCACCATCAATGAAAAACATGCATACTCTGCCTCTATCTAAAAACATGCCAACAATCTCCCCTTTGGCATTGATGGCAACCCCTTGAAAAACATGCAACTATACCACTATAGCATCCTTGAAATTACCACCACTGTAGCATCCTTGAAATTACCACCACTGTAGCATCCTTGAAATTTACCACACTTTCTCCCCCTTTGACATCAATGTCAAAGAAGAAACACGCTCCCTTGAGCTATTGCAATACATACTCCCCCTATCAACAATGAGCAACTTAAAAATACAACAGATATTCAATAAGTACTCCCCCTGATCAAGTGAACAGATTAGACGAAAGAAGTTAAAACCCCCAACTTTTGACGAAGATATCCAAAAGGGGTCGTTGCTAACGGTTTAGTAAAGATATCAGTTATTTGTTCTGTGGAAGGAATATAATTCAGCTGAATGACTCTGTTTGTAACTTGTTCTCTGAGAAAATGGTGATTTATTGGGATATGTTTAGTCTTGGAGTGAAGAACAGATTCTTGGAGACACTAATGGCACTAGTGTTATTGTTAGGACCACACAATGTACCTTTTTGCCTATACTTTTTGCCACTATTATACTCTTGATCACCCATATTTAGACTCATACTATCACTTTATCTGATCATCCCAAAGGTATACAACGTCCCTTCTCATTACTATACGTTTAATCTGTTTTGCATAATATTTTACATCACTCTCGTACTTGACCATTGATTAGAAATGCATAAGTGTTCAAAACTGCAGATTAGCATTTGAGGCCTATTGCTGAAACACAGAACTATCCAAGGTCGCTATTGCTGAAACACAGAGTTGTCATACAGTCCGAGGTCGCAGATGCTGAAACACTGAGTTGTTATATAGTCCGAGGTCGCAGATGCTGAAACACAGAGCCGTCACACAGTCCGGAGTCACAGATGTTGAAACACGGAGTTGTTACATAGTTAAAAGTTGTAGATGTTGAAACACAGAGGAAACCGCCAGGACCGACGATGCTGAAAAACAAAGGAAGTCGTTAGAGTCAGCGGTCAACAAAGCACTAACCGTTGCTCCTACACAATGTCGATACAGTCAAGCACAATTCACGTGGCTGAAACAACCTGTGAATTGCGATGCTGAAACAGCATCAGCAGCAACGAGAAGAAGCTGTTACACCAGCCGTAACAACAATACCTCATTTAGCTCCCGTAATAGAATTATGTTGCGCGAGACTAGGACATCCTATGCTGGTTTAGAAAGTAGATCCGACTAAAGATAGGACTCAGATACACATTGTAATTTATTGTATCGAAGGGGTTCCCTCTTTAAATAAGAGGAAATCATCATTCGAGGGATCCAAGTTTGATGTATTGAAGAAGCTCCAGAGAAGAGGGACATATTCCATTTCCAGATTGTAATATGATATTTTGACAGATGAATAAAAGACTGCTTTGAGTATCCTTCTCTAGCTTTCTCATTTCAAGGGAATCTTGTGAGAAGGGAGGGCCCACCTTCTTCACAAGATTCACCCATTAGTTTAGAAGTGTGTTAGTACAATCTATGTTTATGCTTTGATTAACTTTTGTTTGCTGAAACACTGCTTTTAATGAATTTCACTTTGTTGAAACACTACTGACTCTGTCTTAGTTTATTGAATGAAATTCGTAATTCTTTTTATTAGAAATCTTGTGTGATGATTTTATGAGGCTAGCCAGAGACTGGGTTAAGGGTTCCTGCTCAGACAGGAAGGGATCAGAACATCATGTTCTCTGTAGATTTCATTTACTTCTGCAAGTGTGCTAGCTAGAGACTGGGTTAAGGGTTCCTGCTCAGACAGGAAGGGATCATAACATCTTGTTCTCTGTAGATTTCATTTACTTCTGTAGTGTGCCAGCCAGAGATTGGGTTAAGGGTTCCTTCTCAGAGAGGAAGGGGTCAGAACATCTTGTTCTCTGTAGATTTCATTTCCTTTTGCAAGTGTGCTAGCCAGAGACTGGGTTAAGGGTTCCTTCTCAGAGAGGAAGGGATCAGAACATCCTGTTCTCTGTATATTTTATTTACTTCTGCAAGTGTGCTAGCCAGAGATTGGGTTAAGGGTTCCTGCTCAGAAAGGAAGGAATTGGAATATCTTGTCCTCTGTAGATTTCCATCATTCCTGCAAGTGTGCTAGCCAGAGACTGGGTTAAGGGTCCCTGCTCAGAAAGGAAGGGATCAGACTATCCTGTTCTCTGTAAATCTCAATTTCACAAGTGTGCTAAACAGAAATAGGGCTTAAGGTTCCTGCTTAGAAAGGAAGGAACTAGATGGCCTTGTTCTCTGCTAGATAGAGTTAACTTTTTCTGCATTACTGTTTTCATGAAAGAGTGACAGTACTGAGGTCTCTGTTTGAGAGTAAGGGTCTTGTTCTCTGGTTGCAGAATAGTTGTTCTTTCCTATTTGCAAGTGTTATTCTAATGTAATCCAAGATTCTTAGTTTAATCTTTAAGATCTGCAATAGGGAAGTTGTTTTCCTGTGATTTAATTCAGAACTTCAGTTTATTCAAAGCAAGTGTGATTAGTATAAGTTTCTTTACTACAACTCTAAGTTTCTTTTGGAATTGAGCATATATAGTGCGTGGTTATCTTTGAAATAAAAAGACTTCCCTGGGT
>ML791621.1:83133-123401 GCA_009831015.1 Picea engelmannii
AAAGATGGGCCTTAGACTTCATAGGACCCATCAACCCTCCATCCAATCAAAAAGTTTATATACTGGTCTGCACAGACTACATGACTAAATGGGTGGAAGCCAAGGCACTCCACAGAGAGACTGAAGAAGCAGTTATAGATTTCCTATTTAAAGACATCTTCACCAGATTTGGAATACCAAGAGAATTAGTTACAGATGGAGGACCTTCTTTCAACTCCCATGGGTTCAAAGCCACCCTTCAGAAATATCATATTCAGTAGAGAATGACTACAGCATACCACCCCCAAGCCAATGGACAGGTGGAAAGCACAAACAAATTAATAGAAGCCATTCTCACAAAAACAGTGAAGGAAAGTAGAAAGGATTGGTCCCACGGGCTCCTTGAAGCACTATGGGCCTAAAGAACTACCTGGAGAAATACTACAGGATTTTCTCCCTATGAATTAGTCTATGGAAAGAGTGTTGTTTTTCATGTGGAATTTGAGATAAAAACCTTAAGGACTGCTTTAGTTGTCAACCTTGATCTAACCGATGCATAGAAAGCTAGGTTGCAGTAGCTTAATGAACTAGAGGAGAAAAGACTAGATGCCATTCAGAAAACAACCATAATTCAGCAGCAAAGATCAAAATGGCATGACAAAAATATAAAAAACAAGCAGTTCCAAAAAGGTAATTGGGCCCTATTGTATGATACCCGGTTCAAAGAATTTCAAGGAAAACCGCGTACAAGATGGCTTGGACCTTACGAAGTAGACACAGTTTTCCCCAATGGAACAGTAAGGCTCCTCACAATCGATGACTCTAGAACTCCGTTACTTGTAAATGGTCATCAGCTCCGTCTATACCAGCAACCTATTTCTAAAGAAGATTTTAAGGCCACATGCATGGAAGACGCCCATTTTCTCTTCGTCGAGGGGGTTTCTACCCCTAATAGCAATTGATTCTTTTAAGTTAATTTTCTTTAGTATTAGATTAGATTAGATTTTGTTTACTAATAATCCCTATCAAGAAATACCATGCTACAGTCGATTTTTGCAGATTCCCGATCAAAGCACAGCCACTAGAAGAGGACGATCCCAATTCAAAGAGACGAGCTTTCACGATGCTGAAACACCACTGTTCACCACTGTTAACTTTCACGGTGTTGAAACACCATTGTTCAGCACTGTTGACTTTCACGCTATTGAAACACCACCATTCAACACTCTTGACTTGCTTGTGATGTTGAACCACCATCGTTTCGCACTTTTGACTTTTCTCTGTTGCCGAAACACCACTGTCAGCAATCCGCCCCCTTTCCTTCATTATTGAAACATCAAACTCACACCTTTTTCCCCCGTCACGGCTCGACAACCTTTTTGCCACTTTTTCCCATTCCCTCACCATCCTTCATTGACGAAACAACTTCGTCCAGCAATTGTTTCGCCTTTTCTTTTCCGTTGATGAAACACCATTGTCAGCAACCCTTCATCATTTTCTTTTCCGTTGCTGAAACACCATTGTCAGCAACCCTTCATCATTTTCTCCGATGCTGAAACACCACTGTTCAGCACTTTTGACTTTCTTCCGATGCTGAAACACCACCAATCAACACTTTTGACTTTCTTCCGATGTTGAAACACCATCGATCAACACTTTTGACTTTCTTCCGATGCTGAAACACCACCGATCAACACTTTTGACTTTCTTCCAATACTGAAACACCATTCCTCGGCAGTACTTCATCTACAACAATTGTTTCGTTCTTCTCTGTTGCTGAAACACCAGTCTTTCACCATCCTCTGTCAGCAAGCTTCTACGCCCTCAGATTATAGTTCGTCCTTCTAGTTAGCAAACCCTCGATAGAATTTATCTATTAGATAAAAGGTCTCGGCCACGACAGGACTACCACGGACAGACATGATATCTTGTTGGCAGAACGAATCAAACGGTAAGGCGAGGTACGTAAATATTATGTAATTCAGTTAGGCTATAGTTAATGAGAAAGATTCTAAGTCATTATGACCATTCAAGTGCAATCATTACTAGTCGCACTTGACGGGAGGGGAAGTACACATCAAATATGTGATACCATCATTTCACCCGATTTCACCACCGCCATCCCCATTTCACCACCCTTTCGCGCATTTAACCACTATTCCTGCATAAGTCGCTCGGAAAACTCACTCTGTGCAGAGCTGATACACAAACTCTCGACGTTGTAGCTTACTGAGCTAGTAGCCATGGGAGGATCTGTCATACAAAATGAGCCCGCCACCATAGCACTGCTTGAACACTATCCAACAGCATATCAAATCTTCCAGCAGGCAGGGTGGCTTAATTACTTCCACAGACTTCAAGGATATAATGAACAGCAAGTCCTACAGTTCGCCCGAAATCTCCAGGAGGACCATTCTGTCGTCGCAGGCGTCCGAATATCTGTAACAGAAGAAGACATAGTAGAGGTCTCAGGCCTCCCTAGCGACAACACTCGTATGTTCATTCGAAAGAATATCATCAGGAATGTTCAGCAGAGCTTCTTCTTGCCTGGGGAATGAATTGAATTGAAGGGCAGGGGTGTTCAACTCAGCTCACTGCCACCCTCGTGGCTGGAGGTCGCCAGATTCATCAAGCGCTACCTAACCTGTGAAGGTCGATATCAGGTAGTCTACCAGTATGACTTTCTTCTACTTTCTCATTTAAGGCATAACAGACGGGTCAATATTCCCTATTATTTGTTGGGCTGTTTGAAAAATATGGCACATTACTATAGAAAGGCCAAATATCCAACCCTGTCACTTACCCACCACCGTCTTGTTCAATTACTCATCCACAGGGGTTTTGACCAACAAAACCGTCCACTAAATAACCCACCCATAAACCCTCAACCAGCTACCGAAATTCCTCAGGAGCAGCAACCGCAAAACCCCCCAGACTCCCCCGAAGTACCCAATATCCCGCCCACAGAACCAACCAGTCCAGTCAATTCCCCTACCCTACCAAATCCACTGCATACCTTACCAGATTCATCCACTCTTGCCCTTCATATTCTCAGTGATGACTCTGAACCATATAATTTCGCCTGCCCCATCATTAAAGAAAGACCCTCACGAAAACGAAAACAAATTCCCCCCTTTCCACCCTTCTTGCGGAAAAAGAGAACAAGAGCCTCAACGAGGCCACCCTTTATGACCACTACCCTAGATCCCCCACCAATTCGACTGATACCCCGTACACCTACAACCTCCCCAATCCTGGGATCTTTGCCTATTCTAACTACGGGCACTGAAACACAAGAACTAGATGGCCAGGATACTGTAACACCATCTGTCTCACATAAAGTAGATGAAACACAAGAACCAGCTACCCACTTAGTGGCTGAAACACAAGAACCAGCCATAGCTAAAACACAAGAAACAGCTACGGCTGAAACACAAGAACCAACCGCTGATATTGACTTGGAGTTACAGGAACCAGATGCCCAGACATCATTTGTTTCAAATAAAGTAGCTAAAACACAAGAACCAGCTACCCATCCAGTGGCTGAAACACAAGAACCAACCACTGACTTTGAAATTAAATTAGAGGAATCAGAGGCCCAGAATGCTGCAACACTGCCCTCCTCAAGCCAAGTAGCTGAAAAACCAGCTACCTAATCAGTGGCTAAAACACAAGAACCAGCCACTGATACTGACATTGATATACAAGAATTAGAGGTCGAGGGTGCTGCAACACTACTCTCCTTACACCAAGAGGCTGAAACACAAGCATCGGTTGCCATTCCTGTAGCTGCTCCACAAGAACCAGCTAATGAGACTATGAATGCCACATAAGAACTAGTCATCTCTCAATCCGAACCAACAATGGCCGCTGTCTTGGAAGAAAATGAGTTTTTAAAGTCTCAAGTGGAAGCATATCAGCAAGAATTAGCCAGGGCAAGGGAAGCATATGAAAAAGAACTAAATTTGTACACCTTAGCTCGAACAACAACCTTGTCAAAGAAAACTACAGAGAACTTGTGTAAAGAATATATGTGTTGCCAATGTGGAGATATTTACTATCAAGCAGGCTATAAGGTAATTCAAGTCCCAGTGCCAGGAGCAGCCCCTATTCCTTCACCTTTTGTAGCCAAGGCAGAACCTGTTGCAACACAAGAACCAACAGGCCCTCCCAAGCTTAAGACTGAACCTGCTGCAACACAAGAACCAGCAGGCCCTCCCAAGCTTAAGACTGAACCTGCTGCAACACAAGAACCAGCAGGCCCTCCCAAGCTTAAGACTGAGCCCTGCATTGCAACAAACGAAGCCCCTACCTTTGTCAACAAGGCCGTACAGACAGTTCCTATGGAGGAATTCACACCTCCCAACCAGATCAATCTCCCCACTTCCAGGGAACAATCCACTCAAACCTTACCTCATCCCACTACTTCCAACGCTGAAACACAGACTCAGCTATGGGATGAACACGCAGAAATACAAAAATGGAAGAAAGAGTATGCTGAAACTCAAGCCAAAAACCTACAAGTGCACAAACAAATCTGGATCAACCATACTTACTCAAATTGGGAAGTATTAGAATAGACACGCCAGGAAACTCGTGAGCTTAAGAAGAAGAACAAAGAATTGAAAGGCAGATTGGTCCTGGTATTTGATTTGGTCCAGAAGCTACTGGCCACAAGAAAGCCATCTTGCAACTACACTTTATTCCTTATGGAGAGACTCACATGGTTTCAGATCAAATCCATGATAGAAGGTAAACCCCATGCAGTAATACAATCAACAGATTTTATCAAAACTTTTGTAGTTGCCTCTACCAGGGATCAGCGCCTCCTTTGTGAGGCATACTTTCATAATGAGGCTATTCCAGAAAACAGATTGCTAAACATAAATCCCCTTGTTGGGGACATTCAAATTTGAGCATTTACTTCCTTTCTCTTTAATCAGATTTTGTGGCAAGATGACTTTTTGGCTGCTAAGCACAATGAAGATAATCGCCTCCTCTGGATTAGACCAGAACCATAGAAGGAAGCCACTTTTATCACAGAATATTATGAGTTCTTAAAACAACCAGGGGTGACTGAACATGTTCAGCAGCTACAATCAGAAGTGCTCCAGGATTGTGAGCACATCATCAGATCCATAGAGATTCCTGCCCTCCAGGCCAATAACCTGTTTTGGCAGCAATCCATGGAGAAGAGACAACATCACAATCCTTTTGGTCCTACCAACCTAGAAGTAGCAATTTCCAGGATACCCAACTACATCCAGGGTGTTAGACATTGTGCTGAAAATTGGATAGGGTACCGGTTTTATTTTCACATTCTCTGGTTGCCAATAGAAAGGTATCAAGTCAGTTATAAGATGCCTAAGAACGAAGAAATAATAGCATGGAAGAGATTACATCATGTGCAAGGGTTCAAAACGCCAACGGACAGTACCTCCCACAGTTACTGCTTGAGTAACTTACATGATCAGAGTCGGTATCCAAACTCTGATTCAGAGTGAGTTGCCTGAGGACACCCAACACCTTGAGTTGGGGGGGATGTTAGGACCACGCAATGTACCTTTTTGCCTATACTTTTTGCCACTATTATACTCTTGATCACCCATATTTAGACTCATACTATCACTTTATCTGATCATCCCAAAGGTATACAACGTCCCTTCTCATTACTATACGTTTAATCTATTTTGCATAATATTTTACATCACTCTCGTACTTGACCATTGATTAGAAATGCATAAGTGTTCAAAACTACAGATTAGCATTTGAGACCTATTGCTGAAACACAGAACTGTCGAAGGTCTCTATTGCTGAAACACAGAACTGATGCTGAAACACAGAGTTGTCATACAGTCTGAGGTTGCAGATGCTGAAACACAGAGCTGTTATATAGTCTGAGGTCGCAGATGCTGAAACACAGAGCCGTCACACAGTCCGGAGTTGCAGATGTTGAAACACGAAGCTGTTACATAGTCCAGAGTTGCAGATGCTGAAACACAGAGGAAACCACCAGGACCGACGATGCTGAAAAACAAAGGAAGTCGTTACAGTCAGCGATCAACAAAGCACTAACCGTCACTCCTACACAATGTCGATACAGTCAAGCGCAATTCACGTGGCTGAAACAGCCCATGAATTGCGATGCTGAAACGGCATCAGCAGCAACGAGAAGAATCTGTTACACTAGCCGTAACAACAATACCTCATTTATCTCCTGTAATAGCATTCTATTGCGCGAGACTAGGACATCCTATGTTGGTTTAGAAAGCAGATCCGACTAAAGATAGGACTCAGATACACATTGTAATTTATTGTATCGAAGGGGTTCCCTCTTTAAATAAGAGAAAATCATCATTTGAGGGATCCAAGTTTGATGTATTGAAGAAGCTCCAGAGAAGAGGGACGTATTCCATTTCCAGATTGTAATATGATATTTTGACAGATGAATAAAAGACTGCTTTGAGTGTCCTTCTCTAGCTTTCTCGTTTCAGAGGAATCTTGTGAGAAGGGAGGGCCCACCTTATTCACAAGATTCACCCATTATTTTAGAAGTGTGTTAGTACAATCTCTGTTTATGCTTTGATTAACTTTTGTTTGTTGAAACACTGCTTTTAATGAATTCTGATGTGCTGAAACACTACTGACTCTGTCTTAGTTTATTGAATGAAATTCGTAATTCTTTTTATTAGCAATCTTGTGTGATGATTTTATGAGGCTAGTCAGAGACTGGGTTAAGGGTTCATGCTCAGACAGGAAGGGATCAGAACATCCTATTCTCTGTAGATTTCATTTACTTCTGCAAGTGTGCTAGCCAAAGACTGGGTTAAGGGTTCCTTCTCAGACAGGAAGGGATCAGAACATCCTGTTCTCTGTAGATTTCATTTACTTCTGTAGTGTGCCAGCCAGAGACTGGGTTAAGAGTTCCTGCACAGAGAGGAAGGGGTCAGAACATCCTGTTCTCTGTAGATTTCATTTCCTTTTGCAAGTGTGCTAGCCAGAGACTGGGTTAAGGGTTCCTGCTCAGAGAGGAAGGGATCAGAACATCCTGTTCTCTGTAGATTTGATTTACTGTTGCAAGTGTTCTATCCAGAGATTGGGTTAAGGGTTCCTGCACAGAAAGGAAGGAATCGGAATATCCTATCCTCTGTAGATTTCCATCATTCCTGCAAGTGTGCTAACCAGAGACTGGGTTAAGGGTCCCTGCTCAGAAAGGAAGGGATCAGACTCTCTTGTTCTCTGTAAATCTCAATTTCACAAGTGTGCTAAACAGAAATAGGGCTTAAGGTTTCTGCTTAGAAAGGAAGGAACTAGATGGCCTTGTTCTCTGCTAGATAGAGTTAACTTTTTCTACATTACTGTTTTCATGAAAGAGTGACAGTACTGAGGTCTCTGTTTGAGAGTAAGGGTCTTGTTCTCTGGTTGCAGAATAATTGTTCTTTCCTATTTGTAAGTGTTATTCTAATGTAATTCAGGATTCTTAGATTAATCTTTAAGATCTGCAATAGGGAAGTTCATTTCCTGTGATTTAATTCAGAACTTCAGTTTATTCAAAGCAAGTGTGATTAGTATAAGTTTCTTTACTACAACTCTAACTTGCTTTTGGAATTGAGCATATATAGTGCGTGGTTATATTTGAAATAAAAAGACTTCCCTGGGTTGACAATTTATGTATCACTTGATTGTTTGAATCAATTAAGCAATTATAGTGACCTACAGTTATCACAGTGAATTGTAATCAGAATAGTATAGTTTACCTTCAAATCTACAAGAGTTTGAATCATCCACAAAATATGAGTGCAGTAAGTAGAAGCAACAATGTACTCTTCTTCTATAGTTGATAAGGAAATAGGTCACTGCTTCTTACTAATCCATGCTACCAATGAGTCACCCAGAAAGAAGGCACCTCCACTGGTGCTCTTTCTCTCATCCACACAATTTTCCCAATCTGTATATGAATAAGTAGTTAACTGAAAATTCTGATTTCTGGGATACCATAGACCATAAGTCATTGTTCCCTTCAAGTATTCTAATATCTTTGTGAAAGCTACCAGATGACTGTGTTTAGGAGCAGACTGATAGCGACCTACCATTCCAACAACTTGCATTATATCAGGACGGGAAGCTGTGATGTACAGAAGACTGCCTATCATTGATCAGTATGTCCTTTGATCAACATCAGGTGACATATCATCTTTACTGAGATTGCAACCAACCACCATAGTAACAGGAGAGGAATCCTCCATCTGAAATTTCTTCAACATCTCTTTCAAATATTTTTCTTGAGAGATAAATATTCCTGCAAAACTCTAATTTACTTGTAAACCAAGAAAATATGTCAGTTCTCCTATCATGGACATCTCAAACTTTGTTTACATAGAGTTAGAAAACCACTGGACAGATGATTCATTAGTACAACAAAAAATAATATCATCTACATAAACCAAAACAACTAGTAAATTATCACCTTCAGACTTAATGTAGAGATTGTTGTCAACAATACCTTTCTTGAACCCTTTGTCTTGTAAAAATTTGTCCAGTCTATAATACCAAGCTCATGGTGCTTATTTCAGTCCATATAAGGCCTTCTTCATCCTGCAAACATAATTAGGATTATCTGTCAATGAGAATCCTTCAGATTGCTCCATATATACTTCTTCCTCTAGATCTCCATTAAGAAAAGTTGACTTAACATCCATCTGATACACTTTAAAGTTCTTATGATATGAATATGCAAGGAACATTTTTATGGCCTCCAATCTTGCCACTGGTGCAAAAGTTTCATCAAAGTCCTGACCTTCAACTTGTGCATACCCTTTACAGACCAATTTGGCTTTATTTCTAACAACTTGTCCTTTTTCATTCATTTTATTCTTGAACACCCATTTGGAACATATTACATTCTTATCTTCGGGTCTAGGAAAAAGCTCCCAAGTATTGTTCTTCTCAATCTGATCAAGCTCTTCATTCATAGCTCTAATCCAATCATCATGTTGGTTGGCTTCATCAAATTTTTTAGGTTCAGTCATAGATAAAAAAAAGTAACATGAGATTGTTCTAATTCTTTAATCAATTTCCTTCTTGTCTGAACTCCTTTATTTATATCTCCAATTATCTGATTTTCAGGATGATTCTTTCTAACAATTCTGAGAGCTGAGTTTGTTTCTTTCTACCAATTTGTGTCAGCCTGAGTATTTGTATCTTCATCTGATTTAGGTTCTTCTCTTTCTGATCCTTGGACCTATTCATCTTCATCTTCAACTATACCTTTTGTTCTTGGTTCAACACTACTTACATTTCTTATCGGGATTTCTTCATCAACTTTTATGTCTATACAATCAACTAGTTTATGTAGCCTCTTATTGTAACATATGTACCCTTTATTGTTTGTAGCATAAACCAAGAAGATACCTCCATCAGCCTTGTCATCATATTTGCCAATATTTTCATCATTATTCTTAATATAACATTTACTCCCAGAGACTTTAAAATGCTTGATTGAAGCAGGTCTTCCAAACCATAGTTCATACGGAGTTTTTTCATTGTGTGGTCTGAGATGTGCTTTTTTAAGGATATGAACAGTTGTATGAATTTCTTCCACCCAATATGTCTGAGGTATGTTCCTTTCATTCATCATTGATCTTGCCATTTGTTGTACTGATCTATTATGCCTCTCAACAACTCCATTTTGTTGTGGAGTCCTTGGAATTGTGTACTCTCTTTTGATTCCATGTTTATCACAGAACTCTTTGAAGTTCCATGAGATAAACTCTCCACCCCTATTAGACCTTACTGCCTTCAATATTTTTCTTGTTTGATTCTCAGTTAGAGCCTTAAACACTTTGAATTTTTCAAATGCTTCAGAATTTTCTTTCAAAAAGGAAACCCATGTTTGTCTTGAATAATCATCAATAATCAACATAAAATATTTTTCTTTTCCTGTACCTTCTTTCCTTGATGGTCCACATAAATCCATATGTACTAACTGGAGAGGTTTTTCTGTTGAAGGAAAGTTTTTAGATTTGAACTGAGTGCGAGTAAGGTTTCCTATCTGGAAAGGTTTACAAACATAATCATATGGCTTTGATATATTTGGAAGATCATTTACTTCCCCACTATTTTTTAGCTTGATTATATGATCAAAATTTAAGTGTCCAAGTCTCCTATGCCATATCCAAATTTCATCATATTTTCTTAAGTAACATTCTTCTTTTTCTTCTTTTAACACATAGACATTGTTTTATGTTCTTATCCCTTTTGCAACTAGCTGTCCTAAATTCACAGATTTTATTCTACAATCTTTAGAGGTAAAAATGACTTCACATCCTCGGTCACAAACTTGACTGACACTAAGCAGATTATGTTTCAGACCTTCTACAAACAATACATCTTCAGATTTCCCTTTTCCATTACTCAAACTTACCATTCCTTTACCTTTTATTTTTCTTGGTGCATCATTTCCAAAAGTTACATTCCCTGATTTGCTTTCACTTAGAGTTAGAAACATACTTTTGTATCTAGTCATATGTTTAGAACATCCACTGTCAATATACCAGGGATTCTTTTCTCTTTGGGATGATAACACTAGTCTACACTTGTCATCTTCTTTCTTCTTCCAAATCTTGAAATTTTCAGCAGTGGGATTTGAATCTGGCTTAAAATTCCTTAAGCGACAATCTACAACTTTATGTCCATAGTTATGACAGATGTAACATTTTGGTTCGCTAAATAACAGATCATAATGATTTTAATGCTCATAACTATTGTTATGCTTAACCTGCGTCCTTTTCCCAGCCATCGCATAATTTATAGTTTGAGGTTTTTTGTTGATTGGTTGTCTCGATCTTTGTTGTGGAAGATGGTTATTTGTTGAGTATCTTGATTGTTCATATCGAAATCTTAAAGAACAGTTTATAGCTTTGTGACCAAAATTAGAGCAGAAAAAACAATAACCATAGAAAAAGCCTTTGTACCCTGAAAAAGTCTGTCTTCTTTGAGGAGGTCGATTTCTTTCATGCTGATAATCTCTCTGATCTACAGATTCAGTTCTGGTACTTTTTCTTTCAATCCTTCTTGGTGGTTGATTTTCTTTCTTTGTTTCTGTAGAGTGATTGTTGTCAATGTTTGAGGATTTGACAAACTTGATAGGTTATGTATTACTTGGATGATCACTACTTGATCCTTCATCATACCATAAGATAGCTTTCAACTTTGGGTTTCTTTGCTGATTTAGAATGGAGGTTAATCCTTCTAAGGCTTTAATACTTGGCATATTTTGGTGATACAATCCCTTAAACTTCTCCATTTCTTTTTTAGTTTTTACTATCTCTTCTTCTAAGGCTTCACACCTCGCTTTCCTCTCTGACAACTATTGTTTCAGTATGTCTTCTATTTCCTTTGCCTCTTCTAACTCCACTTTTAGTAGAGAAAATTTTTCATCAGGTTTTTCACTATTCATTTTAAACTGCTTCAACAACTGTTTTTGTTTTCTCTTCTTACATCTAAGTCTGTCAATTTCTTCCAAAGCACTGATTAATTCACCTTCCATATCCACAATAGCTTCTTCATCATCCATTTCACCTCATCTGTGTTCATCATCAAAATCTCCCATAGACATAAGCATAAAATCATTCACTTTGTTTTCACATGATGAATCACTATCTATGTCTTCTGAGGAATTGTCATTATTTGCGCACAAACTTTTCTTTTTACTATATTTCTTGAATTTGTACTTCTTCTCATCATCAATGTTCTGGTCCTTTTTCTGATGGGGACACTTAGATGCAAAATGACCTATCTTACCACAGTTAAAACATTTGAAGGGAATATTGCCTTGATATTTTCTTGATCCTTTCTTTAACCTTCTCACAAATTTTGCCTCAATATCATCTAAATCTAAATCAGTATTCTTGTCTGCTTTAAAAGATGCTTCTCTAGTAATGGATTTATCTTTGTTGATTCTCATTTCATATGAAGTTATAGTTCCTAGGGGTTGATTAATGGATAGATTTTTAAGATCATTTAGTTCTTCTATTGCAGAGACTTTTGGATTAAATTTATCAAACAAAGATCTTAAAATCTTCTGAACTAAAATTGATTCTTCAATCTTCTCACCAAGACCCTTCATGGCTTTCACAAGTTCTTCAACTCTTAAAAAATACTTGCTAATTTTTTCATCTTCATTCATCTTTAGTTGTTCAAACTTCAACCTAAATGTTTGAAGTTTGGCATCTTTTACTTTCTCATTTCCTTCATAGCTACTAATAAGTTTATCCCACATTTCTTTGGTAGTTTGAAGATGCATCACCTTTACAAATTCAGATTCTACAATTCCATTCAAGATAGCATTAAAGCTAAATTCTAACTTATCATCCTTGGAAGCCAACACAACAGGCTTTGTATATCCAGTCTCTACTACATCCCAAACATCAGCACCTAAGGCCATTAGGTATGTTCTCTATCTAACCTTCCAAAAGGAAAAAATTGTTCCATCAAACAGAGGAGGCTTACTGGATGAAGTCCCTTCATGAATTGTCATGTTTAAGCTTACCGATCTACCTTTAAATAAAAGGAACCAACTCTGATACCAATTGTTGAAATTACTAAGGCAATTGAGAGGGGGGGTGAATCAATTGTTATTGTGCTTAAACAATTGTAAGTCTATTAAACCATTCTTAATCTTTCTTCAATTGATCATAAATTTTATACAACATATGGACAACATAAATAATGAGCATCAATCACACATAAGATATACACAGAGACAAATTTTCATGAGGAAACCCATAAACAGAGAAAACCTCTTCTTCTTCGAAATGATAGGTAGTCTTTTAAGTTTTGTACATCATATATGTTTGAGCACCAACTCAAAGTGAGGATACTACCTCTATTTTACAAGCTCCAACTTGTTGAGAGCACCAACTCTCTGGTTTCTCTAGCACCGATTAGAAGGAAGCACCAACTCCCTCAGTGTTCCAACACCGACTAGATGGAAGCACCTACTTCCACTTATACAAGCACCAACTTGTTTGAGAGCACCAACTCTCTAGTTTCTCTAGCACCCACTAGAAGGAAGCACCAACTCCCTGAGTGTTCTAGCACCGACTGGATGGAAGCACCACCCTACCACCTTGTTTTCTAGCCACAACTAGATGGAAGCTACAACTCCCAATATTCAAGCACCAACTTGAATATCAGAGGACCATAGTCCTCCCTAGCACCACCCTACCTCCCTTATTATATATAAATGATTGAATAACCAACAACACAAATAAATCGATTCTTACCACTTCTTCATTGTTCTGTAAATCTGGTTTGCTTCTAACTATTCTGCAATTCTTCTCTTCCTCTATTTGTTTTGCAATTCTTCTCTGCTTCAAGATATTATACAATTCTTCTCTTCCTCTATCTGTTCTGCAATTCTTATTTTCGTCAAGTTGTTCTACAATTATTCTCTTCCTCTGTCTGTTCTGTAATTATGCTATGCTTCAAGCTATTCTGCAATTCTTCTCTTCCTCTGTTTGTTCTACAATTCTGCTCTGCTTCAAGCTATTCTACAATTCTTCTCTTTCTTCTGTCTATTCCTCATGTGTTACTCATCTCTGAGTTTTATCTCACACTGTGCATACTATCGGTCTCACACTACGCATACTGTAATTTTCCCTTTCTTACAGTTCAACTCATTTTTCATTCAGAACAACCAACCATCCACAATCATTGCGTCTCCATTTTATCCTATACCACCTATTCAGTTACACCTTGAATCTCCAAGAAAATGCATCAGCAAATGAATCACCAATCGTCCAAGAATCATGATTCAGTTCTGCTAACTGAATCATAACTGATCGATTACCTGTGAGGTGAAACAGTAACCCTTCGATCAAGTTTCCAATTAACCAGTATCGTTGGATTAAATCTACAGGATTTCACGTTTATCTCATATGCCCACTAGCTATGACCGAGTGCTAAACAGAATTTGAATTTCGTGATTTCGCATCTCGGCATTCCTGTGATGAAGGGTCTCAACACTCCAAGTTGCGATCGCCAAAAATCTGAGATGGAGCTTAGCACCTCTAGCTTCTTCCCCTCACGTGACGACCAGTGGTGACCATAGGCTGTGCCAAAAGGTGCTTCGTATTTCGTGAACTTATGAACTTTATCAACCCTGATCAATGGTTGAGATCTTCAATGATCCGATGGTCCATATTTCATCGCAATCTCACATATCGTGATTCTTATGATGAAGGATCTTGATACTCTAAGTCGCGATCGTCGAGACTCTGAGATGGAGCTTAACACCACTAGCCTCTTCCTCCATCTTCCTTATATGTAACCACTAGCTGTGACCACAACCTTATTCGAAAACGCATTTCGTACTTTTGCATCTCGAGTATTCTGTGATGAGTCCTCTCGACTCTCCATGTCACAAACTCCGAAATAGAGCTTGGCTTCTCTAGATTTTCTCTCTAGCTCTCGACAATGTGACCATGAGATATGACCACTCGCCAATCAAACGATCACTTCACTCCTTTGACTTTCCAGTCAGTGAAACATTAATCCCTTGCCACATGTCCCTCTTGGATCAACGGTCAAGATCTTATCACAATTTCGCAACTTCACGAGCCTTCGTCATGCCTGATCAACGGTCCACGATCTTGATGATTCGACGGTCCAGATCTTTTCGTGATCTCTCATATTGCGAGTTCCCACACCATGCTCCGTTGACTCCTCCAATGTGCAAGTCAGCGAAATTCCAATTGATTGCCACATGTCCTATGACTCCAAAGGTCAGGATTGTTATCGTGAGTTCGAACCTCTTTGCTTTGGATTTCCCAATCTGCAAAACTCTGAAACGAAACCTTTGTCGTGCTTTGACTATTTTCCTCCTTCTAAGCTTACACTGTTGATCTTTCCATTATCACTACACTACTGATCGTGATGATCTTTTCCATCTGATCATGGTTATCTTCACCATCAATGAAAAAAACACATACTTTGACTCTGTCTAAAAACATGCCAACACCCCCTGCCTCTACCTCGACTGAGACTGCATCTACTTTGCAGGTGTTGCCAAAAGGGTCAGTAGTTAGGGTTTTGTTGGTGCATTGTTGAAGCATTGAACCCTAGGTCTAACACTATGACAATATCTCCTTTTTTCCACATGAGGACTATAATAAAATTTTCATTATAAACACTTAAAAACTCATGACCAAAATGCATGTGGGATTGAAATTTCTTTTAAAAGCCATAATTTTAATGAAGGGCTAGGATTGATCCACGAATTTGATGGATGACTGCTAAGAAACAATCTTCAAAAGTTCATAACTCAAGATCCAGTTGTCCATTTTGGGTAAACCATAACTCATTGGAAAGGTAATTCAAGGAGGAAGAAACTAGGATAGGATTCAAGGGATTAATTTGACTATAATTATCTTACAAATTGAAAGAAAAAACAGCTTTGTTTTCATGTTTTTCTCATAAATGTGTTTGGAACCTCGACTTCCCGAGGCTATAAATTGAGAAATAGAACTCCAAATCATGATCACGAAGACTTTTTATAAATATGGGAAGATAAATACTACTTATAGTGTGGTTTCCATGGCTAATAGATTGAAAATCATGCTAAAAATTTAAAACACATTCCACTTTTGTTAAAGGAAGTCAACTTGAAAATAAAGTTTTTAAATAAGCATTATTAAAGGAATAAGTGGGCCCTACTTGGAGGCACAAATTTCAATGACTTAAAGTCATTAATGAGAATTCAATGAGGTAAAAATCAAAAGTTATTTACTCCAAAAAGAATTCCTGAAAATTTCTAGAAAGACAAACTCTAACTACTTCAAGAGCATTTTTTTAAAGGGAAAGACAAGGCACCATCATTGGGGTTGGTAGTCAAAAGTTTCTGCAATGGTGAAGAGTCTGCAAGAAGAAAAGATCTATCTTTCCAAGATTCAGCATAATGGCCTTCTAAAACTTGTCTCTCTACATCTTGTTCTTCTCTATTTCTTTCCATCAAATCCTCCATGAATGTATGTGAAACATGAAGATTTGAGTTTGAGCAATTCTTTGTCTAGAAATATCCAATAATCTTGTAACATTTAAGTTCCAAAGGAAAGAGATATCTACTTGTAAAAAATAAATGTGGTTTATTTTAGTTCATGTGATTGTCATTGGAATATTTTTAAATTTATTTCAATTATCTTGTTCCAAACACTATTGAGCTTGTCATATTGGGTTATTTTTATAAATTTCTCTTGCAAAGAAATATTTTGGGGTCTTACATTAGTGATTTCTCATACTTGAATTGAAATAATGTGTTTTCAAATGTATTGTCTATAAAAATCATTTTTGAGTAATAATGAAGTTGTCATTAAAGTTATTTGAAGACCTATCCATTTCTTCATCTTGAAAAAGTCATAGCAAATTCCAAGTTCATTTTATATTACAAGAAAGAAAGAATGTTTGTTGGAGGGAGATTCTGAAACCTTGTAGCTACAAATTTCTAGTGACACACTTTATCCATTATTTTATTTAAATGATTTGATGTGTATTTGTATAACTGTATATATAAGGGTTGTACATTTTCAAATATGAGATTTCTTGGAAGATATTTCAGGTTTTTCTCTTTAGAATTAACACTTTACATTCATTGTAGAACCATACAAAGAATCTTCCAACATTTAATCCAAAAAGGAGTACCACCTCTATAAAAAAATAGAAATATTTATATCCTCGTGATATTGTTGTTTGGATCTTGACCAATATAAAAATCAAAATTTTGGTGACTATAATGGGGAACATATTATTTTCAAAGTATCTAAGACCTTTTTTTAGATCTGATTGAGGAACCAGAGTCTCCACAGTTTAAAGTTTTGAAAAGAATATTCAAGAAAAGTTATGTTTGTTCTAGATTCATGGGGTTTATAAAAAGATTATTCGTAGATATTTGAATGACCTCAAAAAGAGCCAAGAACCATCAAATATTTGGGAGGATGAACTCCCTAGAGATTCCATCACTACTACATATGGTGTTGAAATCTTACTTGGTGTTCTAATGTTATGGAAAAAATCCACCTTACTGTAAGACGTTACCCACAAATTCTTAAAATCTTGTTATATTTTTTCCTTGGTCCCCCAATGTTTGTCGGACATATGACTGATATTAGTATTCATCGTACATCTGACTCATATTCGATGATTTTCATGACCACTGACATCACCATATTGACCCACCATTACTCCATGGCCTACCTCTATGGCACCCATGTGGCACTTCCATGTCAGCAATGTTTTGTCTTATGGGTGCATTTGGTACCTAATTGGACCTTAATTATGATAGCTAAAGGGATAAAAATTTCCATCAAGGGCTTATTATGTCCATGTTGTATTAATCAAGATGTCAATTATGCCTATTATGAGGGCTAAAAATGTCTGGTGCAGGCTAATTATGCCCACGTTGTTTCAATATAGACGTCAATTATCCCTGCTATGGGGGCTAAAAACTTCTAGTGTGGGCTCATTATGCCCACTCTGCCTCCAAAAATCAGTTAAAGTTGAATGGACAAGAGTTATGATTGTTAAGTACACGAATTAAAGAATGAACATAGTATATATTAAAGTTTGCATGATATGGGAAGGATGGACAGTACTTGACCCATATCAGTTGTGTCTCCAGATTGGCAATTAATGCATTTCAATTCATATGTTAGTTAATGTGACCACTAAATTCATATGATGGCTAGTCTTAACCGGTTCTACCATGTCTCGGAGTTACCCTTTGTATAATGAAGGAACAATAGTCCATGCCATAATAAGTAGCTCATTCAATGGTTAAGTCTGTGTAATATGAGTTCCCGAGGGGTTTCTCAGGATGTTGAATCCATTTATGCATTCAGAAATGAAATTTAAACAACATAAAATTGTGAATTTTCCTAGATTTAGATCAGGAAATTCAGGTGAAAATGTCAATTAAACATATAATGTTTATGCTATGCCACCATGGGGAAAACTTGGAAAGGATTTAGGTGGTTGGCTCAGAGTTCATATTAATAAACCCATATGTGGATGGTGCCACCAGTTAATAATAAGAACATCACATCAACGTCGACAATGTTGGATTACTAAGAGCGGGGGTGAATCAATAATGATTAATTATTCCACTTTTAACCACAATATATATTATTTATCTTTACCAGTAGTGTTTAGTAGTATATCATCAATGTATCATCTATGAATGAATCCGATAAATATAACATAAGTATGTAAACATAAGAAGCATTACATCATCACATCAATAACACAGTACACCAGTATTTACGTGGAAACTTAAATGAGAGAAAACCATGAAATGCTTTCTTATATATATCAAAAATTAATTCATAGGAAGAAACAGCTTCCCAATTATCCAGATACAACTAGAAGGAGGCTCCAAACCCCTATTCTCAGGCTCGAACCCCCTATTCTCAGGCTCCAACCTGAAGGAAACTATAATTCCTTGATTTTGTGGCTCCAACTAGAAGGAGGCTACAACCCCGTAGGTTCTCCGGCTCTAAGAGGAAAGTGGATACAACCACCTAATTCTCAAGCTCCAACCTTAAGGAAGCTACAACTCCTTGATTTTGTGGCTCCAACCAGAAGGAGGCTACAACCCCCTAGGTTCTTCGTCTCCAACCGGAAGATGGATACAACCACTTAGTTCTCAGGCTCCAACCTGAAGGAAGATCCAACTTCCTAATTCTCTGGCTCCAACTAGAAGGAGGCTATAGCCCCCTTTCCTTTCCATGTCCTACAAACCCAAAATATAAATGTATACCAACTATCATGGACTCTACTACTGTCACAAAATCTATTACAAATCTGTCACTGTCTCTGTCTCTATCATTGATATTTTCACTGTCACTATCGCTGCCACTACCACTGATACTTTCACTGTCATTTCCACTATCACTAATACTCATCCAAATCCTCTCACATTGATCATATATCAAATACACCTCTCAACTATATTTCCAAAAAACAGAAGCCTTAACCAAGCATGGTCCAACATCACCACATACCATCATGAGATATGTGTCTCAACCATGTACCATGCATCAACCTATACCATCAAGTGCATCAACCATGTGCCATAAAAATTGCATCAACTATGTACCAAAACAAGTGCATCAATCATATACAATAACAATTGCATCAATCATGTACCAAACCTGTACCATACATCAACCATGAAATATATCTCATATACCATATCAAGCACCAAACTTGTATTATACCATGTACCATAAGATATGTTGAACAAGTAATAGAAAGAGTGTATCTCAACCAAGTACCATCACCACTAAGAGATATCATATCCTATGTGTGTACTGCCATATGCCAAGTGTATATCTCAATAATGTATCAATATCAATGGTAGACCATTAACACAAAAACCATACACCTTGTACCAATAAACTAAGAAGTGTACCAACAATGTATCTCACCCAACATGTACCATATACCATGAAATGTGCATCAACCATATGCTAATAATATGTGTGAAATGTGTACCAAGAATGTATATAGATCACCAACAAGTGACTCATACATATACCAAAATGTATCTCAAAAAATTTACCCAATATCCAGCATGCTCCTCAAACCATCTACCTCAACCATATACCATATCATTCATGATATGTATCAATAATTCCATTCACCATAAAAACATCAACATGTAACCCTAAAAACATGCATATAAACATACGTGTAACTCTATAACAGACCCAATGTATGTGATCACACACCTGCAGACCTTCCTCAACTTTAGCAACAAGAGAATAAAATCTTCATAAAACATTACCTTAGTCTCACGAGACTAGCTTTTGGATTAGTCACTATTGAGATAAATTCCCTCTTCCAAAATTTTCATCCCCTTTTCTATTTTCCCAACTTATTTTTTCCATTTCTTTTCCCCCTTCTATACGTACCCTCATTCCCCTTTTCATTTCTCCCTTATCTTTTCCCTTTCTAGTTACTATACTTACTCATTCCTAAAAAACGATGGGTTCCCAGGTTCGCAAATCCTCACCTACATCCATATTCCCATATAATGATTCCAACCGATTGTCGTTTTATTATGTACTTGACCATTTTTTGCAATCGCGGGTTCAAGATTTCATATTCCAAGTTCATCGATATCCATTTTCCACCCAAAGATATGTGATCTACATTATGAACTTCATACTTTCCATAGGTGTCGAGATCCTAACTATCTCATTTCTTCTGTATTGAGTCCGACCAACCCCAGTGCAACACTTGGCCTATTTTCGATCGTTTGCAACCGCAGGATGGAGGGTTCACAAAATTTCCAAAATTCAAATTGCTCTTGCCCGACACCGCCAACTTTGTTCTTTTCCCAATATGCATTTAAGTATGGTTTAATGGTAATAACTCATTATGCAAGCTCCGTATAGATCATCATTAATGAGCGAAGGGATTGAGGAGATTTCCCATTAAACTGTATTAAAGAAAGATTTTCCGAAGATTATATTATTGTTATCTCTCTCAATAGTTCATTTCAAGTATTATCTGGTTAAAGGAAAACTCTTGTCAACCTATGGAAGCAACAACTGGACAATAGTTCTATGGTGATACTTTGAATATTTTTGGGCGTGAAGACCAGAACTTTCAGTGGTCCAGAGCATATTCTTACTATTCATCTCCCTCTGCTGAAAAAGAAGTTATATGGACATCTGGAATTTCTTGTGTAGGGTGTGTACCTGAGGTTTTCGAATGAAAGGAACTAGTTTCATGGTGCGTTGAGAAATACGTACTGAGTCAATGAATCATACAACTCTAGGATCATTCCCCCATCTCTCTTTCACCACAATATTTTGTAACATTTTGAATCTCCCTGAACCAAAACTTACCTTCAAAGGATATGATTGCAAGGATTTCCTTAAAAGGAATTACAATGACCTAGACCTCTTTCCTAAGTTCTTGGAGAATCCAGTGGATGTCACAAAAGACATTACCAGGATTTAGGTTGACTTATTTAAAAACCACTTTCAAGAAAATTCTTAGTTTTTTACCAGGATGACAGGCCAAGAAATCACCGCCACCATTTCCTGAATGATTCTTTATATTTTATATTTATAGTTAAAGAGAAATCTATTTTCAATTGGGGAAAATAGATTTCCATTGAAATATCCTCCCGGTTGTCACAATACAAAAAGGACAAGAAAATCTACATGGCTTCTTATTTGGTGTTTGTGATAGCATATTGTTGTCAATTTCCAAAATTGTCTATCTGTAAGAGGGTGAACTATGAAATTGATCAAGTTACCTTAAGGTACCAAGCATTGTGGATAAACAAGGTTTCTTTACATTTTTATGAGGTTTACAATGTTTTCGTTTCAGTTTTCAAAGGACTATTGTTTGGTAAAGATACCACCAAGATATCTAACCAGCAAAATAAATTATTGGATAAAAAGGGGACATTAGAGCATACGGAAAATCATAATGTTATCAGGATTTTTGGTTCCAAGGAAAATCCCTCTTTTCTTCCACACCATGTATCTGATAAAAAAATTATCACGGAAGTAGAAAGGTAGTATAATTTATGGCTGCACTTTTTCCACGAGAAACAATAAAAGCAATTCATACCCTTTCCTTGTAAAATTGGAGACTTTATATTCAAGAATATAAAAAAAAAAACGATGAGTTTGCGAACCACTTCCACAATGTGAATCTGAAATATGTTGAAAAGATAAAGGGGTTTGACCCTAACGGAATTTTCGTGGAACATATGTTGGGAGTAGGATTCAACAATTTATTTATTCATGTTATTATGAGTGAACAAGAAGATAACAACATAGGATATCTTGCTCACAATGCTAATGACTTGGAAACAATGCTTAGTACTAATGAGTTTTACAAGAAGAAAGGAAAGGGTCACAACAAGAAGAGCACACAGTCCCCAAATTTTACTCCTAAAACTACCACATCTTGGAGCAATGCTCCAATGGCCCACCCGACTAGAAAATTTACCAATAGTATTTCAGGCGATGAAGGAGAAAAGAATCTCCCTTCGGAAAAAATTGAGAGCTCGCACAAGCTTCCTCTCATAAAAAAGAGGAAAATGTTGTACAAGAGGAATAATACGAATGCATAAAAAGTGACATCAATAGATTCTCCCTTGAAGACATGGAGCTCAAGGTAGATATCAATAAAAAATTTCCCATTATAGATCAGCTGGGAAATACGACCCATCATAATTCATCATTGGAAATCATTGAGACTAATACCTTCAATGAAGAAGAGTCATTCTCTTTTTAGAGCATTGTCTTTAACAGGGAATCCAAGAAATTGATTATTGAAAACAGTGATATGAAGAATAAGAAGGTAAAATCTCTTTCAGAGGTTGACCTAAGAGATATGTGGCCTTGTCATATTTCCAAAAATCATAGAGCAACCTGGGATGCTCTGGATGACTCCAATGATGGTATTGAAGCAGAAAACACGAAGTTGAAAGAAAGGATCAAGGAACTGGAAGACACCTTAATGCCTCTTCCACTTCTTGCCATTCCTTTGACAACAGTCAGACCCACCACACCCACTACTAAATTGAAAGGATATTCAAGGATACTTACATCAACCAAAATCTATGTGGAAATAAATTTTAATAAAAGAATGGCATTGATCACAGAGGCATGGGAAGTTTCAAAAAACATTGTTTCTTTTGGATCGAGGGAGCATGCCTTCCACGAATATTTGCAATCTGGCCGAAAAATGAAGAAGGTTATCACCTTGATGTTTTACGACCCTTTGGAAACAAGGTTTCCAACATGATGGAACTAAGGAGAAGAGAGGAGGATCTTCCCTCCCCAATTCTGATAAAATAGTTAAACTCATGCTAGAAAGAAAAGATTAAAAAATTGCATAATATTGTTCAATCATACAACCAAGATATATCAAAGAGGGAATAACTATTCAAGAGGCTCATAGAGATAGACCTAGATAGAATCACTAATGAAGTACAATACCCCAAGTTAATCATCAACTCAATGTTCCTAACAAAGCAACAATTTGACGAACAAGCTGAGATTTTTAACGGGTTATCAATTGAAAAGTTTTATGGTATACTTGAATAAAATGAAAAAAACATAGAAAATTGGCTAGTGGACTATTCCGCAAAGAATCAGGACATTGAGGAAGCATTACATGGTATTTCCCTTGATTTTAGAGACTTGGAGGGAGAGTTATTCAACATCAAAATCCGGCAAGAAATAAATGTGGCACCAATGAAAAATTATATTGAAGAGTGGTTCAAGAAAGTTATCGAAAAATTGACCAACGAGGGGAAAGAAATAGTTTAGATGGTTCCTATAACCATTAATGAAGAAAATAAAAGGAATCCAACAAGAAAGTAAATACATGAGAGACCATCATAGTAAGTTTATGTCAACAATCATAAACACTAATTTTCAACAAGAATAACTATGTACCTTTAATGAATAAAGGTCTTAAAATTGTACAAAATATTCTTCAATATCTTCTCTATAATTCCTCAAAGTTTCACTACTTGGAACATCCCCAAAAAATATTTATACCAAAAAAGGTAGACCTTGCTGAATTATGGCTTATTCTAGAGAGCGACCTTGTAGAGAATTCCATGCACAGAATATTTAATATCTAGGTTTTAATATCACACCAAACATACTAATTATTGTCACCTATCCAATGAATTTGGTCTCACTAAATTTGGATCTTCTATGAATAAGGTATGAATTGTTTACCCGAAACACTTGTTTGAGACTAGTTCTAAGACTGGCCAAAAACCTTATCTTCCATAGAATGTATCTCCCAAATTACAACAACCCAGAAGCTGAATTTCTACCACAGGTACCTTGATATGTCTTAGAAAACATCCTCACAAGACTTCATACTCCCCTGGAATTTTGACCTTCTTTACTTCATCTTCCCTCTGAAAAATGCCTCAGATATCCTTGGTTACCCCAGATAGGAATCACTTGATCAATTAGATAGATATTCAATGAAATTTTTTGTATATGTAATGTACTTATGAGAGACTTCTTGAGGTGTATTTATATTTTTTCTAAGTAACCTCTTTCCTTAACTTTGGGACCACTTTCCTTAACTTTAGGGATTCTTGAACACTTTGGGACCACTATCCTTAACTTTAGGGATTCGTAAAAATAAAATTTACAACCACTTTATCCTTTCATTCATTTAATTGTAACCAACTAGGGGATTTTTTACCATTCTTTGGGGCTTCCGTATTCACAAGGCCATAAGTACTCCTCAACCATGATGATCCATGTGGTGTACCACCTATCACTAAAAATGGCATGACATGTACTATCCATATATGATAGTCTTACCTACAATTTCACTTTCCTTCATGTCATTATTCCTCAATAAACTCTGGTTCCCATAACCACACCTCTAGGGCTGCATGTAGACTACATCAAATGCACCAAATGAACTCATCATCAATCATGATCATACAAATGTCAATCAACTATCCAAAATATATGGACCTCTCCAAGGGTTTACATCAATCTCTAAGGGTTGACATCAATCTCCAAGATCACTCTCCAAGGGTTGACATCAATGACAACCAACTATCCAAACCATTTGTCCATCAATATAAACCAACTTTCCAACAATCTCCCCCTTTGTAATGGATGGAAACACCAGCATTGATGGAAACACTTAGACATGGAAACACTCATGCTTAAACTCTCTCCGTGACCATCATTTCTCATCAATGTTTATCACTCTCCCCCTTTAACATCAATGGAAAAGGGTATCTCTCTAGGTATATCTCCCCCTTTGGGGCTTCTCCCCCTTACTAAACTCTCCCTAGGGATAATACCCATGTTTGCACTACCTTTATCTCTCCATTGTCATGACTTTATTTATCTCTCACCCTTTGACAAAGGATTAACTCCCCCTATCGATATGTCTACTCTTGATATTGTACCTACTTAAGCTAACCATGGGAAAAGGAGTAACTCCCCCTGTGGGTATGTCTCCCCCTATCTACATGCTATTGATATTCATTTCTCTCTCTCTGATGATTTTCCTTCTTATAATATTTAGAGCTACCTATGAAATGTTTCCTTTCCTCTCTTCCAGTGTTGTTCATTGTCCATTGGTGCTTCCTCATGTAATTCACGACATATATAAAGATCATTCAAAGTTAAAGAATTCAAATATTCCTTTATCATAATAATCCAATTGTCTCTGAATTGATCTCTGAATCAGTCTCTGAACCAATATGTGAATCTCTAAATCAATATGTGAACCAATCTCTGAACCGATATGTGAATCTATGAATCAATCCTTGACCAGATGTCACAAATTGTCCATAACTCTGCTACTCAATTGTCCACAATGCTAACCCATCTATCATTGTACAAATACTACTTTGAATCAAATATGTTTCTTGATATGATATATCTACTCATCAAACTCTGCATGTCTAGAATAACATGTACTTAATATCTCTCTGCTTGAATACGATCATAAAATTCTTCTTGTGTAACTTCCAACTGACACCTTTGTGATCAATATGTCATTTTGTACTTCTACTATCTAACTGCTATGAATATATCTCTGCAAACAATTCATGTTGCTCGAAGGGTGGTTCTCTTATTTGTAGTAGCTACTGTACTGACTCTCCCTATTCAAAAGTCATATTTACTGGGAGTCTCCAAGCCGGATGGATAAAAAAAATACTTTCTCTAATGCAGAGTAATATTCCTCTTCATATGTAGACTCATCATATTTATGAACTCTAAGTTCTTCCTTTTTTCCTATGGATTGATCTCGCACTACAATTCCTGAAAGTACAATCTCTTGAACTTGTTCTTTATTTACCTTCTCTTATTTTCTCTCTCATGCTATTGCAAATCCCGTGATATCTGGGACCTTGTATTTATTCACTTTTTCTTCGTGTTTTTCATTCCTTCTCCAAACCTTCCTGTATCTGAAATATTTTGTTTTCCTTATAGATTTGTCTTCTTCTTGTACTATTTTCAATCCTGGGAGTATGACTTCTGGGTGTCCTTCATCCATTAAATCTTCCTTTTCTTGTTCTTGTTTTCTTTTCATAACCTTCTTATATCTGATATCAATGTTCTCTTACATACAAGTATCCATAATGCGTCTACAATCACGAGTTATGTGTCCATAGTTATGGCATTTGTAACATTCAATATCATGTGGGTCCATGTAAGTTTTCATTGCTCGAACATTTCTTTCATGAGCCCTGCAATATGCAACCTTATGTCCAAAGCTAGTACAATAAAAATAGTGACCATAAAATAAATTTACATACCTAGAAGTGAATGATCTTCTTTGTGGTGTAGTCCTTCTAAATTCTTCACTTGGTTTACCATGATCTTTTCTTCTGAGGATCCCTTCATTATCATTGAATCTTCTTTGTTTCCTGAACGTGGTAGGTATTGTTGAATATGTATCTCTATTATTCTTATTTGATTCTTGTTGACCATGATTCCTTCCTTTGAGTACTTCTGCAGAACTCTTACTCGTTTCTTCATTTTTCTTTTCTGGCACCCTGGAATGCTTCTCTTCATTCTTTATTGTTGATGTGGATGTTTCTGTATTTTCAACGTTCTTGCTGAGATTGATGATTTTACTTCTCAATGTGACAACTTATTCTTCAATCTTCTCAACCTCTTCTTCTTTATTCATCATCTAAATCTTCATGACTTCTTCTATCCTCTTTTCTTCTTCAAGTTGGATCTTCAATGCAATTATTTCTTCTTCAAGTATTCTCTCTTCTTGACCAAACTCTACCTCAAGCTAGTTCAAATCATTAGTTATTTCCTTGCGATGATATGTCAATATCTTCTCTCTCTTTTCGTCTTTTTCCTTCTGTTATGTTATTTTGGCTTCCAAATACTTCTTTTGACCTTCAATATTTTCTTCAATCTTTCTGGCTTCTTCTAGGTGAGATCTTAAATTCTTGATGACCTGCTAGGATTGTTCAAATATTTGAACACTTTCCATTTGTTTCATCAATAGTGATATATTTTCATCTCTTTCCTTATTTAATTCATCTAAAACCCTAATCAATTCTGCTTCTATTTCATTTGGATTTTCTGTCTTATCACTTTCAATTTCAAATAAGGGAATTCATCTTCAAGATGTTTGTGCTTTTCACAATTAAAACAAAATAAATCACCTCTGTTGATTTCATATACTTCAGAATATTCTTCTTCTTAATCTTTCTGACATGATGAGAATCTTTATTCTTTTTTTGTACCTCCATCTCCTTTAGCAAAATCTAACTCTGCGATGGTAGAAAAATGATATTATGTAGTTTATCCCAAATTTCTTTAGCTAGTGAGAATTTACCTACTTTGTCCTTTGTTGAATCACATAGTCCTTCCATGATGAGATCCATTGTTATGTTTTTTTTCTTCTTTAATTATTTATTGGCTATAGTCTTTGGTTTCTTTGAAGCATTATGTCCTACAACAACTAAGTGCCAAACATCATATCCCTCTTCCTGTAGATTTGTTTTCATTCGTCTGCTCTAGTAGGGATAGTAATGACCATCAAACTATGGTACCCCAATCTTAATGTAATCCATGATCTACTTCTAGTGCTTAAATTTCTTCTTTAAGGACCCACTCTAATACAAATTGTTGGATTACTGAGAGGGGGGGTGAATCAGTAATGAGCAATTGTTCCACTTTTAAGAACAATATAAATTCTGTATCTTTACCAATAGTGTTTAGAAGTATATCATCATTGTATCATCTATGAATGAATCCAATAAATATATCATAAGCATGTAAACATAAGAAACATCACATCAACATCACATAAAGAACATAGTACACCAATATTTACGTGGAAACTTAAATGGGATAAAACCACATAATGATTTCTTATATATATCAAGAATTCATTCATAGGAAGCACCAACTTCTCAATTATCCATATACAACTGGAGGGAGGTTCCAAACCCCTATTCTCAGGCTCCAACTTGAATGAAGATACAACTCCCTGATTCTGTGTCTCCAACCAGAAGGAAGCTACAACCCACTAGGTTCTCCAGCTTCAACTGGAAAGTCGCTACAACCACCTAATTCTCAGCCTCCAACCTGAAGGAAGATATAACTCCATGATTCTATGGCTCCAACCATAAGGAGGCTACAACCCCATAGGTTCTTTGACTCCAACCGAAAGGTGGATACAACCACCTAGTTCTTGGGATCCAACCTGAAGGAAGATCCAACTCCCTATTTCTATGGATCCAACTGGAAGGAGGCTACAACCCCCTTTCCTAGACCCATCCTACTCCCTTGAAATATAAATGTAGACCAAATTTCACAGACTCTACCACTATGACAAACTATGTTACAACTCTGTCACTATCTTTGTCTCAGTCACTTCCATTGTTATTACCATTGTCAGTACCATTGTCACTGATACTATCACTGTCATTGTCACTATCACTAATACTCAATCAGATCCTCTCACATGGATCATATATCAAAGAAACCTCTCAAATGGATTTCCAACAAACACATGCCTCAACCAAGAATGATCCAACATCACCAAATACCATCATAAGATATGTGTGTCAACCATGTACCATCATGTACAATGCATCAACCTGTACCATCAAGTGCATTAACCATGTACCATAACAAGTGCATCAACTATGTACCAAAACAAGTGCATCAATCATATATAATAACAAGTGCATAAATCATTTACCAAACGTGTACCATACATCAACCATGAAATGTATCTCATATACCATATCAATCATCAAACTTGTACCATACCACATACCATAAAATATGTTGAACAAGTAATACCAAGAGTGTATCTCAACAAAGTACAATCACCACTAAGAGATGTGTCCTATGTATGTAATAACATATTCCAAGTATTCATCAGAGAGCTAATGGTCATATAGAACACTTATTTCGACAAAGAAAATAGGGCATGTTGCATTCTGCATGCTAATATGACAAATGAGAATGGAATGATAACAATCGTATTGATCGCCATTGCATAGCTTGTTCAAAAAAATGAGCAAAAGATTCTACCTAGTAATGGAATATCCATTACAAACTTCAAAATATTACCAAAAAATATCTACAATTATGGTGATTGCAATCAAATTATATCACTTGATTATTCAATTGTTGTAGAAACATTTCCCATAACTTGTACCTAATACAGTTTCATATCAGAAAAAACAGTAAGACAGATTGCAGAAAATAAAGACATGTACCCAATTGGATCAATTTGTAGATTTTAACCTTCTATAATACTTTATTGTAAACAAATTTTCAATAAAAGAATAGAAAATATGCAATGGAAAGTACACACATTACAGAGAGCTTTTTCCCCTAGAAACCCAAATAGGGAAAACCAACATATTCTATATTCATTCACATCATACATTGTTTACAATACAATATACATATAGGATACAACAACATCCAAAACCTAATCCAATGACATGGATTTGTCAACAACCCTAATTCCTTAACTGTAAATAGAAAACTATCAGCGAAAAACCATGTGTCGAAAAACCTCCCATATATGGACACGAAAACAAAGGAAAACAAATTTCTTCGGGGGCGTTTCCCTTGCAACCCCCCTCTTACCCTCCTACGCACCTAGCACAATGTAGATGCTATTTATATTCGTGCAAAGAATATAACACATATCAAACATTCTCCCACTTGTTGTTTTCTTTTCATACAAGGGGTTATAGGGTTACATAGTCAAGAATCCAGGGAAGCAATGCCCATATATCCTCTACACTAGGAGAAATTCTTACTGCTCACATATTTTGTTAATGAATCTGCAAAATTCTTCAAAGTTTCCACCTTCATCAGAAAAACCTTCTTTTCTTCAACCATGCCTCTCATAAAGTGATATTGAACATCAATATGATTTGTCTTTGAATGATAAGTCAGTTCTTCACCAAAAAAATTGCACTCTAACTGTCACAATTTATCCTTACATCTTGTTGTACCAACTCAATACCTGAACATAATGTTTTTCACCATACTGCTTCCTTTATTGCATGAGTGGCTACCATGTATTCAACTTATGTAGTTGAAAGTGTCACTGCATACTATCTTTTGCTCATCCAATTGATTTCTCCTCCAAATAGATTAAACACATACATGCTTGTAGATCTCCTATGATCCAGATCTCCTGCACAATATGCATCCACAAATCCATGTATGTCCAACACTTTTTTCCAATCTTGTTCTTTCTTGGTAGCACAAACCATAGCTAATAATGCCACACAAATATTTGAAAACCCTCTTTATTTTTTTCTAATGCTCCTTCCCTGATTTTGATATATACCTTCTTAAAAATTCCACTGCATGTGCAATGTCAGGTCTAGTACAGACCATTTCATACATCAAACTACCAACTACACTCGCATATGGAACATGAGACATGTCCTCCTCTACATGTTTCTTGGGACATTTATCTGCATATAACTTTACACCTACAAGAATAGGGATCCTGACCAATTTACATTCATGCATATTAAACCTCTCCAATATTGTCTCGACATATTTTCTCTGATTTAACGAGAGTTTCCTATTTTTTTTATCTCTTTTAATTTCCATGCCCAAAATGTAATTTGCAACACCAAGATCCTTCATGTCAAATTTAGAGGAAAATTGTGTTTTCACATCTTGGATAATCTCCTTGTTGTTTCCTATCAACAACATGTCATCCACATACAAGACCAAATAAATCAAATGATCACCAACTAATTTAAAATATACACGGTGATCCTTTTTTCTTCTTGTGAAGAAAATTCCCAACATATAAATATCAAATGTTTGATACCACATTCTTGGTGATTGTTTTAAACCATATCAGGACTTTTCCAGCTTGCATACCAGCTCCTTCTTTCCCTTCACAACAAATCCTTCTTGTTTCTTCATGTAGATTTCTTCTTCCAGATCCCCATGTAGGAATGATGTCTTCACATCCATATGTTCTACTTCAAAATCAAATGCAGGAGCAACAAATAACAGAAGTATAATAGAGGTTAACTTGGCAACAGGATAAAAATTATCACCAAAATCAATCACCTCAACCTGGGAATAACCCTTTGCTACTAACCGAGCTTTGTATTTCTCCACTTTTCCTTTTGCACTAAAATTATTTTTAAATACCCATTTGTTTCCAATTGGATTTCTTCCAATCAACGAATCCACTAGATCCCAAGCCTCATTCTTATCCAAGGATGTCATTTCTTATACCATGGTATAATATCCCTCGGCTGAACCCAAATGTAAATATAATCCAAGTATATTTAAGCTAGTGAGTTGTTTAGACATCATTTTTGTAATACACCTTTCATGGCATGGTGCGCACATATACTGCACAGTAAAGGGATGTAATGTACACATTTTTGAATACCATGCACATTAACTATGGTGCGCTCAACCTTAAATACAGAGGATACAACGCGCAGTAACTAAGTGCACACAATATTAAGGTCAACGAACCTTTGTGTATATAATATGCATTATAGGCTAGTGAGCAAGTATTATAAACTGGAATGCTTACGTCTTGGAATTAGGCCAGCATGCCTAGATGTTAAAGGCTAGAGAACCTACTTTGTACTTGACTCATGATTAATATAAAATACATCATTTTGCGCAGACTGACCACGATAAAAGAGATGGGGGACTGAACTTCACCAGTTAGGGAAAGGGAGGGCCAAAAGTTAAGGGAATATTATATTAATATTTCCCAAAACATAAAGTATGGATAATTTTATCCTAAGTTCTAAAGTTGGGGACAAATGGACAAAAGTAACTTTTGATATGACAAGTGTCAAGTTGGGGACATGCATTCATATCGGGGGGAAACTTAGCTCAGGGGCCTCTCTCTCAGACAGGGATTTTTACATAGGGAGTTACGAACGAATAAAGGGGGGGTTCACAATTATTCCAAAACACACTTAGTTATCTAGTCAATGACTCCATGACCATTTTCACTCATACATTCTATAATCCTTGAGACAACCATGTCATCTTTTGGAAACCTGTTTCCTCATCCTTTTTGTTTGATGTACTTGGTTATCTTAGAGCGGGATTTAAGAAGCGGGTTGTCAAGCCCGTGAGAAGTTCTCTGGGTGAGAGAATTGTTGGAGATTGATTTTCGTAGGTGCTAAAATATAGCTACAGTGCTCTAAGACTTCCGGTTCGGCCTGCTGCTGAAGCCCTAGAAGGGAAGTGGGGAAACCTAGGGACTGTTGGGACACACTTCCTTGGGTGGGACAGGCATGTGGGGAATGAGAGTCTATAGGTTTTTAGTTGAGTGAGCACCTAAGATGGATTCTTTCTTGTTGTCCATGAGCCTTATCCTGGATAGGAATCCCTTTACCCTGGGTGGATTTCAATCCTAGCTCGCGGGTGATTCACTATTGAGAGTGATGAACAGTGTAGTCTATGGCTGGGAGGTTCGTGGATGGTCTGTAAGCAGTTGGTGACAGTATTTCTAAGATAAGTACCAATTGTGTAATATATGGATATATTGTTGTGTTATTTACATGCTTATGTTACATATGTGACTATGATTGCTTGTGTGCTTATGGGTAATTTCCTATAAATGATGCATATCGGTAATTACTATTATTTGTAATATAAAAATCGTTTTACAGAAAGTAATTGTTTGTTTATGTTAGATGTAAATCTTCCGCGAGCATGATGTATGTATATGTTTTAGTTGCATGCAGTCTAAAGAGTAAATTTAGGTGGCATTGTTGAGTTGACTACTGGGTATGCTACTGTATGTTCCGCAGCATGTGATCGAAAGATGTTCCCTAGATTAGCATGTCCCGGCCTGATGGTTGGGAATGTTACCGACTGGCATCAGAGCATGAGTGGTTTCTCTGCAGTGGCATACCCTGGCCTCAAGTTGGTTGAGGGGATTGCTACAGTATGGTATCAGAGCCTCGGTTCAACACTGAGCTTGGATGGACCAGAAGGGTGCAATCGAAGTGAAATTCACAGAAAAGTAACTTCGAAGTGACTAGAATTAGAGTCATAAAGTGTCCTTGTAAAAGGTTGACGTACTAGCACGCATGGTAAATTTGGTACCGCGCGGGAAACTATGGCATGCCAGTATGTGCAGTAAATTGTGGCGTCGCGTGGAAGATTATTATGTGTAGATGCATGCACTGAAATTAGCCTTGCACGATAAGCACACACATAGTAAGGTGCACATGGGGTGTGCAAGTATTGCTTAATGAAGAGGATTTTTGTTGGTATGCGCATAAGTATGAGTATAAGTTTTTTCGCGACAGTGTATTCAGTAGTATGCGTAGATATTTGAGCGCGAAGGAGTATTTTAAACTTGACATGGTGCATCCAAAGGACAAAAATGCATGTGGAATATCGGTGCGCAGTAACAAAACTGTGCGCAATGTATATTGGTGCACAACGCCAGAATAGTGTGCGTAAGTAGTCAGTACGACGAAGAAGAAATGCATAGTAGATTTAGGTGCAGAGAGAAGCATTTACCTTGTAATATTTATATGCACGATAATATAAATGAATAGGTCAAGTTAATGCACGCAAAGTCGCTTGGAAGGCGAGGATTATGAGTTTAAATTGCATAATAATAAAAGAAAAATAAACACATAACCGCATTGAAGCATTAATTTTGAATTTAATTTCTATCGATTTAGACAGATGAAAATAAAATATAAGATTAGAAGAAAAACTTTATAAAATAAAACAAGAGTCATAACATCACCAAATAGAAATTGTAATAAAACAATTTAAAAATCCATTTCTATATTTATATAATCATATTAATCACATAATTACAAAAGGGTGATCACAGTAGTTAGCCTGTTGTAAAAAGGGTCGTTGAAGAACAGGCCTATCATCTCTTGTACTCTTTAACTCTTCTACCGACTATTCAAAATTCGTTGAGACATGCTTATCTTAGTTGAAGACTTACTTCAGCTTAGTGATCTCCGCCTTTAAAGAGGAGTCTAACCAGATCGATTGATTTTCTCCAACACTTTTGGCCTCTTTAACCGTAGATTCCTCCTTCTTATGCCACTTACTCCTTTTCTTCTTGGTGGATGTCCTGTTGATGACTAAATCCTTTATAGTGCGATTTATTTTGACCTACAATCACGAGTCTATAAATGGCTCTATGTGGAACTTAGTTGCTAGAAGATGCGTGAGGACCCTTTCCTGCTTATTCGCAGGAAAGCCTAGCATGTTTCTCAAACAACCAGTCTCACTTGACTTAGCTTTGTCCATGTATCTCAGGTTGGGGATACTGAAATGCGTCTTTATAGAGAGAAGGAAGTCGAACAACTTGAAGATTACTATGGCTGTGGATACGCAGATATCTTCATACTTGGGGAGTGGTAATTATAAAACTCCATTTATGAAGCACGGACATATTACGTACAAGGAGCATTGGGTTGTCATGCTCGGCCAAACCATTTTGAATGATTATATTTTGAGTTTGTTAAATGGTGGCGTTTAGCTGATGTCACATGGTTGTGAAGTACCGAATGAATGGATCAGGGTGATCTGACTAGTTGTTGCCCACTCCATGAGTGGTGGATTTGACATGTTGAGACATGTGATACCACGTCTTGGCGAAAGTGGTTTCAAAAATACCCCCTTCTTCTGCAAGTGTATCTCAGAAGAAACGGTGCGTCAGCATTCTCAAGACTTGGGTCTTATCTAGAATTGTCGTGGTGATAACACCAGGAAACTGGGAGTGATAATGTTGATGTGTATGTTGAATCGAAATGGTGCATATTCTCATTAATTGTTGATTGGCTAGTATGATTAGTTTCAATGGTTGCACGTTTTGCAAAATTAACAACAACTTGGTCAGGTCAGACCAGTGCAAAGTCTGTAGGAATGGAAGAGGCACATGGGAATTACAGTCATCCAGATAAGAGCAGAGGGATGAATTTCCATTTGGGCATGGAAGGAACGAACTCCAATGGACATGGAGAAGAAAGGAATGAAGATATGAATATGGGTGAGACCATTAAGAATTTGCAGAAGGATGTCCAAATCCATAAAGCTGATAATGAAAGGATTATGAAATCCAAAGAGCAGCAAGATGACTTCAACATGAAGCTATTGGAAGGTTTGAATAGAATAGAGAAGAAATTGGTTAAGGAGAGTAACTCAAGTAGATCTGAGAGTCACAAATCTTTAGAGGAGAAGAGAGAAGTAAAAATTGTTAGTAGACATCATCATCATTCCCATAGACATTCCCATAAGAGAGTAGGCAACAACTCAATTCTATCCCCTGTTATAAGGTATAAGAGATCTGGGGTGGATCAGCTGCGAGGAGAAATGAACAAAATCAAACCTCCTACATTTGATGGTGAGGAAAAGAAGGATGAAGATGTTGAAACATGGTTGCTAGGCATGAGGAAGTATTTTCAATTGCATAATTATTCTTCCCATGCTGAAGGTAGAATCGTTATTTATCAACTCAAAGGAAAGGCCTCCATGTAGTGGGATCAACTTGTGCAAGTACAACACATTGTAGAGAAAAGTGTTACTTGGAGAGAATTCAAGAAGTATTTTGAGAAGAAATACTTGACCAAGAGATACTATGACAACAAAATGAAAGAGTTATTTGAACTTAATCTTGGAAGTATGACCATAGATGAATATGAGAGAAGGTTTCTGGAACTGTTGAAGTATGTATCTTTCATTAAGGATGAGACAGTGAATATTCAACGGTACTTAAGTGGATTTCCATCGTTCATCAGTGACAAAATACAGTTTGATGATCCCAAGACATTAGAAGAGACCATAAGGAGAGTTAAATGCTTATATGACCAGCTGAAAGAAAGACCAGCTTTCCAAAAGGCCTGGGAAGACAATAAGAAATTCAAGATGGATCAGAGGAAGAAGGGAGCTAAGCCACCATTCTTCATAAATAATCCACAATGGAAGCAAATGCATAAGGAAACTAGAGTGATTGACACAGGGATTCAAGGGCCAAGACAGCCACCTATGCAATGTTGGGGTTGTAAAGGAGACCATAGGTTCAGAGATTATCCTCACAGAGGTAAAAAAGGTAGGATTGTTCACAATGTAAAACGAGCTGAGACAGTAGAGGACATGGGAAGAAATGTGCCAAGGATTTATGTAGCCTTGGACAACAAGCAAGCAAAGTATCAGTCCCACATGATTGAAGTGGAAGGTATGATCAACAACCAAACCCTTGCTATTTTAATTGATTCAGGAGCTAGCCATAGTTATATATACCCAAAGATGGTGGAAAGTTTGCAATTGCCAAGAAGCAAGCATGGGAAACCTTGGTTGGTGCAACTGGCTACAGGAGCCAGAAGAAAAGTTAATGAGATGGTTAAGTCATGCCTCATAGAAATGAATGGACTAAATACCAGGGCATATTTGAACATCTTACCCTTAGGTTCCTATGACTGTTTAATTGGGATGGATTGGTTGGACCCACATCATGCTCTATTGGATTGTCATAACAAAGAATTCACTTGCTTGGATGAAGAAGGGAACCAAAGGAAAGTGCAGGGAATTCCCAGGGCAGTAACTGTTAGAGAAATTTCATCATTATAGTTGAAGAAATGTTATATAAGAGGATGTCAAATATTTGTAGCTCATATGGAGGAGACACCTAAAGACAAGGTGCCAAATTTGGAGAATCATGCAGTCCTGAAAGAGTTTGAAGATGTATTCAAGGAATTACCAGGACTACCCCCAAGGAGAGACATTGATTTCTCTATAGATTTGATGCCTAGAGCAGCGCCAGTATCAAAGACTCCTTACAAGATGAGTACACCATAATTGAAGGAGTATCAAATGAATCTTGAAGAACTTATGAAGAAGGGGTATATACGCCCAAGTGTATCACCTTGGGGTGCCCCAGTCTTGTTTGTGAAAAAGAAAGATGGAACGTTAAGATTGTGCATTGACTTCAAACAATTGAATAAAGTGATTGTTAAGAACAAATATCCTCTACCAAGGATTGATGACCTCTTCGATCAATTGAAGGATGCAATGATATTTTCAAAGATAGATCTCAGATCAGGATACCATCAGGTAAGAATTAAAGAAGAAGATATTAGCAATACCACCTTCAGGACAAGGTATGGTCATTATGAGTTCACAATGGTACCGTTTGGATTGTCAAATGCACCAATTGTTTTCATGTGCTTAATGAATGGTGTTTTCCGAGAGTATTTGGACAAGTTTTTCATTGTCTTTTGGATGACATTCTTATATATTCCAAGTTAGAGGAAGAGCATGAACATCATTTGAGGATGGTTTTGGAAGTATTAAGGGAACATTAGTTGTATGCCAAATTGAGCAAGTGCTCATTTTATCAAAAACAAATTCATTATTTGGGGAATATCATCTCAAAAGATGGGATAGAAGTGGACCCTGAGACGGTAGAAACCATTAGAGAATGGTCAAAACCAAAGAATGTGACAGAGGTCAGATCTTTCATGAGCCTTGCAGGCTAATACAGGAGATTCATTGGAGGATTCTCAAAGATAGCACACCCAATCACTTCCTTGCAAAGGAAAGGTATGAAGTTTCAGTGGACGACGGACTGTGAAAGGAGTTTCCAACATTTGAAACAATTATTGACAAGTTCTCCAATACTAAGGATCACAGACCCAAATGAAGATTTCATTGTATGCACAGATGCATGTAATGAAGGACTGGGTGGATTCCTCAGTCAAGATGGATTTGTGATATGTTATGAAAAAAGGAAGTTGAAGGAGCATGAAAGAAACTATGTCACTCATGATTTGGAGTTGGCATCCATAGTGCATGCCCTAAGGAAATGGAGACACTACCTCATGGGAAAGAGGTTTGAGCTAAGAAAAGACCACAATGGTTTGAAATATTTATTTGATCGGCCAAATCTAAATGCTAGACAAAGCAGATGGTTAGAATTTCTAAGAGATCATAACTTTGATATAAAGCATATCAAAGGGAAAGAAAATAAAGTGGTTGATGCACTCAGCAGGAGGGTGCATGAGCTTCATGCTACAACCATCAGTATGTATCAGACTGATGTTAAAAGCAAAATTCTGGAGGTTGCAAATACATATATACAGTACAAAGAATTGGTAGCAATGTTATAGCAAGGTAAGACACCACAAAAGATGGATATTTATAAGTTGGGAGTAGATGGAATACTATTGCACAAGAATAGAATTTTTGTGTCAAATGTCCAGGACTTGAAACGTATAATTTTGCATGAGATGCATAATGCTCCTTATGCAGGGCACCTTGGATATCATAAAAATGTAACAGCGGTCAAGAGACGATACTTTTGGCCAGGTATGAAGAGAGAAATTGCATAATACATCGCTAGGTGTATGAAATGCCAGAAAGTTAACACAGAGCATAGGCACCCAGCAGGATTGTTGCAACCTTTGCCCATTCCTGAATGGAAGTGGGAAGTGGTGACAATGGATTTTATTACGGGATTGCCCATAATAGGCAAGCTACATGATTTGATTATGGTATTGGTGGAAAAGATTACAAAAGATGCCCATTTTATTCCACTAAAAACTACTCACAAAGCAACAGATGTTGATATTTTCATGAAGGAAGTGGAACGATTGCACAAAATTCCTAAAACGATTGTGTCTGACAGAGACTCGAAATTCACCTCGAATTTTTGGAAATGATTGTTCAAAGGATTCAGAATGAATCTGAACTTTAGTACAAATTATTATCCCAAGTCTGATGGACAGACAGAAAGAGTGAACAGGGTGATAGAATATATGTTGAGAATGTATGTGATGGACAAACCATAAAGATGGGAAGACTACCTACATTTAGTATAATTCACTTATAATAATGGCTATCCTGCATCATTGAAAATGAGCCCATTTGAAGCACTTTACGGCAGAAGGTGCAATACTCTAGTAAGTTGGGATAATCTAGTTGATAGAACAGTAGTCGGGCTAGAGTTGCTCAAGGAGATGGAGGACCAGATGTCAAAAATTAAGCAGAATTTGAAAACTATCCAAGATAGACAGAAAAGTTATGCTGATAAAAACAGAAACCATAGAGAATTAAAAGTGGGTGATAATGTTTTCCTGAAAGTGAAAGATAACAGAAGCTCCCTGAAGCTGGGAAGTTGCGCCAAGTTAGCAGCCAGATTTTGTGGACAATTTGAAATCCTAGAAAGGATTGGTCTAGTTGCTTATATGATTGCATTGCTTGCATCTATGTCTGTTCATAATGTCTTCCATGTATCATTTCTAAATAAATATATACCCGATGCTAATCATGTTATTGATTGGAATGTTATCTAGGTGGAGCAAGAAGGCGTTTTCCAAGTGCATCCGGTGCGCATCCTGGATCGAAAAATCAAACAACTCTGGAATCAAGCCATAGGGCTTGTAAAGGTCCAATGGACCTGGTACGAACTTGAAGATGCTACTTGGGAGCATGAGGATGCAATGCAGACAGAATACCCGCATCTTTTTGAATAATTTTGAGAATTTTGTTGTATATGGGTACATGATGCATTGAGGAAAGTGCATAAATAAGGGGAGGGGATTGTAATATCCCTCGACCAAACCCAAATGTAAATATAATCCAAGTATATTTAAGCTAGTGAGTTGTTTAGACATCATTTTTGTAATACACCTTTCATGGAATGGTGCATGCATAAACTGCGCAGTAAATGGATGTAATGTACACATTTCTGAATACTGCGCACAATAACTAAGGTGTGTGCAACCTTAAAGACAGAGAATATAGCGCATAGTAACTAAGTGTGCGCAATATTAAGGTCAGTGAACCTTTGTGTATATAATATGCATTATAGGCTAGTGAGCCAGTATTATAAGCCGGAATGTTTATGTCTTGGAATTACACCAGCGTGCCTAGATGTTAAAGGCTAGAGCGTCTACTTTGTACTTAACTCATGATTAATATAAAATACATCATTGCGCTCAGACCAACCATGATTAAAGATATGGGGGACTGAAATTCACCAGTTAGGGAAAGGGAAGGCCAAAAGTCAAGGGAATATTATATTAATATTTCCCAAAACATAAAGTATGGATAATTTTATCCTAAGTTCTAAAGTTGTAGACAAGTGGAAAAAAGTAAATTATGATATGACAAGTGTCAAGTTGGGGACATGCATTCATATCGGGGGGAAACTTAGCTCAGGGGCCTCTCTCTCAGATGGGGAATTTTACACAAGGAGTTCTGAACAGAAAA